>WHYT01017767.1:449088-526400 GCA_009806455.1 Tetrax tetrax
TTTTTTTTTTTTTTTTTTTTTTTTTTTTTTTTTTTCCCCAGAGCATAATAGCACATTACATTTTTTTGGTTGATATATGCTGTGGCAATTTCCAAGACCACACAGGAACAAAAGCAAAATGTATGCTGTTTATTTTGATGGCTTATTCAGTCATTGCACGTCAAGGGTAAAATTAATTAATGAATTGCTCTTCATTTTGTATCAGTTACCACTGTGACCACTCTGTGAAAGTTGCTTGACACACGGAACTGTAGAGGGATGTTTAATCTCTTACCTCGCTGAGATCACTTCATAAAGCAATGCATGAAGGGGATTACATAAAAACATGGTTTGGTTTTTTTTTTTCTGGCCTACATTTTATATGGTATGTGTCAGGACAGCTTAGGCATTTTATAGTAATACTTCTATACTCATTTTCGCTTTGAAACATGCTTTTCTCCATCCTGTGGTTGGGATGTATGAAAACCAGTGGACTGTATCACTAGAGGTGTGTAAAATATTGAATGTCATGCAGGGCAGAAGAGCTATTCCAATTGGCTAAAAGTTAGACCGTGACCAAATAACGACATAGCACAAACTGCCTTCCTCCACTCTTTTTGGGAGCACTGATTTAGTGAGTCAGGCTGTAGTTATGAGACATGATAAGAAGGGTGGTTGGCAAACTGCAGAAACTAATGCAAGAACTGAGACAAGAGGGCTGATGTCTGTGATTCAAACATAAATTATATGTATGAAATATATCTCTGGACATACTCACTTTCCATTGCAAATCACACACTTTATAAATTGTTCCTTTTGCTTCTTGGCTAGTGTGCAGTATACAGTTTCCCACCACTAACAGGTTTCTAGCTATGAACTCTACTTGATAAAGAAAATTTTAACATTTACCTTCACTTTGAAATGTTAAACATGTATCCTTTAGAGATGAGTAATTTCTTAATATTCCCACACATTTTTTTTTCTCATGTTATTGGCTACTTAGTTTAATGACATACTTGTCCTTGAATATTATTTTAAATAATCACAGTGGAAATTGCTTGGATGCAGTAACTGAATGATAAATTGACAGGTTGATTTTCAGCTGTAGGTGAAATGTCCCTGTTGTCAGATACGATGTTTGACATTCTGAAGACTGTTTTTGAAACAAATATTTACCAACAGGGAAAGACAAAAAATAAGATAATATACTAAAACCTTTGTTTCAACCAGAAGTGCAAATTGCACACTGCAAGTATTATTGCTTTTCTGTTTTTATTTTTTTTTCACATCAGATTGTGAATTTTTTGAGTTCCTAATATGCCACATACCATATCAACTGTCATGAAGGAAAAACTCAAGCCTTTGGCATGGGATGGTCTTCGTCTTCCAGGTTTCACTAATAAAATATGCAAACATTTAATCTAAGCTAATCAAGTAGGTTCCATTTGTAGGTAAAACACCTCCATGCCATCTTAATATAAGTGTCTCGGGCTCGTGGGATGAATGGCCTTCTCAAGATGCTTATCTCTCAATTAAATGCAGATGGAGCCTAAATGACCAGCCTGGTTTTGATGTCATGTCTAAGTTTTAGATGAATGAAGTTTGATGAGGTGAATTTCATGTAGGTTCAACACAATATGAACTCAAGATTTATTTTTTTTTTTTTAGAATGAATTCCAACATTAATTGCAAGGAAAAGAAAATAAAATACATCAGATAACAAAATCTTTTTGCTGTTATAGTGCAATGCAATATGACTTAATGTAAAATAAGGCAACAGTGACGGAAAGAGGGTTGATTAACCAGGTAAACTATTAATCTCCTCAAGAGAGCGAAATGACTGTCGTTCCTTGTGTTGTTCTTTAGGTAGAATAATGATCCACATTTCACTCCCATCCTCTTCTCTGGGTTTTGGGCAGTAGAAGCAGTGAAAGAAGTTGTCCTTTAGGAAGATAGGATACTTGACAACAGGACAACTTAGGAGAGCAATAATAGCAAGAAATTATGGGAAAATGGTCTTTGTTTGAATTCAATTAAGATAAAAACAAACCCACCTGGGTATTATTTTTTTAAAAAAAATGTCTCTGGACTGGATCATCTTTATACACCTAATTTTGTCAAAATAGTGGTTTCTGATGAAAATTATTTCAGCATTAATTTGCTGGGGGTTTTTTATAGTGTATTTAGGAAACTCATCTACAAAAGCATTCTTCTTACTCAAGAACACCACTGCATGTAAAATACAAACTGTCATTCTGTGAAGTAAGAGGAAGGTATGAAAAAAAAAACTCTAAGAATTCATTGTAGTGTTATTGGCAAATCCACATTTAAATAACTATATCCCAAACACTTACTTTCACTGTAATTTCAGGCATGTGATTTCTGTGTTTACTAATTGTAGAAATGCAATGTATCATTAAGCAGCTGTAATGACTGGAGAGAGTGGCATTTCAATGATGGATCATGATCATGCATTTGTATATAGGAGGGGTATCTTGGCAATAATTTTGCACTAGATAAAAACATAATGGAAAATTATTGTACTTTGGGGACTTCATGTTACTTTTTTTTTTCTCCAGAAAATTAAGAAAATTCTTTTGGAAAAAGGTGTGGGATTCACATCTCTGTGTGTATTAGATTGTGTTGATACAAGATTCTAAGCAGGACAGAAATTCTTAACTACTCTTGCAATGAGTTATCTGTGTTCACTGATGACCAGAAGAATTTTTTATGAGAAATCATTTTTTGATGTTGGAACCTTAGGCATAATGTTCAGATACAGACAACAGAACTTAAAATTATAAAAATGTATTTAGTTACTCACACGGTCAGATCTTTACTGGTGTTGTAGAGCTTCCACTGGCTTTTTTTATGGCTCAGCACCTCTAAAAATGAGACTATAGAAAACTGGATTTAAAAGTCTAGCATAAGTAATATTGACTGAAAAGCAAAGACATAGCAAGACCAAATGTTTTGTTAAATATGTCAGTAATTGTAAATAATGTTAACTTCTATGTTTAGCTTTGGTGGCATTTGCACTTTACACAAAACAAGTATCATTACTAAATTAGCTAGTTTGAACAGCCATACTTGTTAAAGGAGTTAACTCTGTGAGTGCTTGGTGAAAAGTCAGTCTAAAGTTTTTCCAGCACATTCCTTGTGTCTAGTAAACAACTGGCTAGACAGGGACTTACTGTCATTTGGAGATGTAGTGTCATCAGGTCAGCGAAGAACCCAGAGAATCATTGTTCATTAATATGGACATGGGTTTATTGTTTGTTCCTAAATAATAATGCTTCAAAAATTTAAGACGGGGTGGGGGGAAGACCCTGTAAATGTGTAAAGCAATAGTGCTCTCATTAAAATGTAAGATGTTATAAATAGAAGCAATTCTATTGATTTCAGCAGAATTGCTATCCCAGAATGTTGATCTTCAAAGCCACATGGGGATTTTGTCTGTAAACTTCCCATTAACTTTGATGTGAAAATCTCTGATGATTATTATTAGTATTTTCCTTTTGTTCAAATGATTCAACTGTTTGTTTTTTTTTTTTTTTTTAACAGAAGAGTTACTTTCTCTTAAACGTACTTCTCTGGCAAGCTAACATTAGCCCTTCTTTAGTAAATGTTTAAGATAATTAGAGACAAGATAGAACATTAGAAACAATGACAGACAGAGAATTATAGTTTCTCAGCTCTAGCTGATTTGATATTTGAGATATTTGAAAGGGTGGCAGTGATGAGGGAAGGCAGTGCTAAGACAACAGGTTTCACTCAAGGTTATAGTTCAGACTATGGCATAAGGAGCAGCTGTTACACCAACTTGCTGGAAGTCTCATCATATCATTCTTGTACCTGCTAAACTGCAGAGGTCCATCAGTTATAGCTCCTTTATTCTAGCAAAGTCCCATAGTAAGAAATGACTAAAGGCAGTTGAGTAAAAAGTGGGGGAATTGTAGACTCTTCTTGCAGTTAAGGTCCAAATAAAATTCCATTTATTTTACTTATAACTGAACAAATTTTAATATATGGTTGAATATTAGTATAAAATGCTACATCTATCTTGCCATTTAGAAGCAGTCTTGTACCCTCACACATATATTTGCATGTGTATGGATATATGCCCTTTTAAAAAAAATAAATTCAGTCATATGGATGTGCAGCTTCTACATGATGTAATTAGCCCCAGGTGGTGAGGATGATCTTGCCTTTTATTAATCTGAAAGTTAAAAGCCCATCCTAAGATAATCATGTGGTCTGGGATTCTTCTTGCCCTTACTTCGTATTCAGTCATTATTCATACTCATAATTTGCCTCCATGGCCACTGGTCATTTCTGGAGGACAGCTGATGCTTCCTGTCTTACATCTCTCTCCAAGGCCAGAAAAGTCTCTCTCAGCAGGCACCCAAACCTCTGTATAAAACAAAGAGGCAACTGCATGGCTAACTTAGACCAGACTCGCATTTTAGATGACTAAAATCAATGAGATGTCTAGGTTCACCGTCTCTATGCAGGCAGTTTGCATCCTGTGGAAAATGCATGCTACAGCAAACATCACTCTTATTAAAATCCCAAAACTTAAAAAAACAGGCATGGGAAGTTATTCTCCTGACTTTTTTATCTAAACTGAGTGTGAAGTTTAAATATTTGTCTGATGTTTGAATAATGTCTTCAGCACTGAGCAAGTATTTTTAATAAACATATACCAGTAAATTTTTAAAAACCTCAGAGGCTCACCTCTTCTGCTAAAAAAATTGATCAGGTCTTCAACATTAACAGGAGATTATTGTAACAAATGCATTCAGCTGAAAGCAAAGACAGTGAGACTAGGTATAACTCTCTTGGCTCAGAGTCTAAACTCTTGATTTTAAATTGGTAATTAGCTTTTTTTTTTTTGGTCCTCAAGAATGTTATATATCTGAAAAAAAAAAAAAGCAGTATGATTTTCTTTATTTAAAAGTTTCAGTTTCTGTTTGATGTGGTTGTATTAACACACAGTCTATAGCAAAGTTGCCACCTGTGCAGAAAAGACTCAGTATGAAAGGTAAGTGAAAAAAGAAATATATCATTATTAATTTGATATTGTCTCTACCAGTGCTTCTTGAATATTACATTATAAATAAGTTAGTTATGGTCATTCCCTTCACATGTTCATGCTTCTGGGGATAGAGAAGATTTTCAAAATTTTAGTACCATTTATTCAGCAACAGATTACAATATTTTTTTAAAATTAAAGACTTCTGTTCATATGCAATTTTTTTTTCTCATTTTACTCCTTCACAAAAGAGAGATTAGCATATGAACCTTACATTAATTGACTTTTTGCACATGACTAAAAATGTCTCAGCTTGGAAACTTGGAGAAATAATGTGTTACACTTACATAAAGTTTGCCTCTATCACAAAACAGTAAAAGCTTTTTTGGCTTTTCACCTCCAATCTGAATTAAAGTCAGAGCAGAGACAAGTTTGGGTAGATGGCATCTTTCATATTTCTTCTTCCCTAGAAGAAGCTGACTAACTCCACCTGGATTCTTTGGCAATCCTTAGTGACAGCAGTCATGGTAGAGAGAACATATAGGAGATTATAATGAAATAAGACTTTTGAAAATGACAGTTTGCACTTACTTCTAAAAAAAAAAGAAAGAGAGGAAGAATATTTTCTTTAAAAATGCCTCATGGAATTACTCGTGGAATATATGCTGTTCTGTCAAACTGTGGCATTGCTTGCACTGAGGTCCCATTTTCTTAACATAAACACTGGCATAAAGTACTTTCTAAAGTGTCATCTGTTTTAAAGTGGTTACCTTCTTTTCTGTTCTCCAGTGAAACTTATGTAATAACTTCCTATTAAAGAGGAAAGCAAATAACACCTTTATTTTTCTGACAGGTATCTTTCTTTTTTTTTTTAATTTACCAGAAAAAAAAATGATGGCTTGATCTTCCTCTTAACATGGGAATATTTTTGAAAATATATATGAAATATAAATTTTAGTGTTTTATGTAAATGCTGGAATATAGGCAGAAGTATTTTCTGCTGATACATCCTCCTCTAAAACCTTGCTTGATAGTAACACTGTTGGAAGATTTTTAATATGTCTTGGACACCATTCATCGTGCTGCAAAAACAATGACAATGTTCATTTACCAATGTTGGTTGTTTTTTTTTTTTTGTAACCCTGGCTCAGGAATTAGTATTCCCTTAATTCACAAGCAATCCCTTTTGCTACTGCATACTGGGTGCTTTATAATGAAGTATTATTTGGTTTATACTACATTGTTCTAACAGTTCAGTTGATGCTCTAGAAATGGTCACTCCTCTCTATATACCGTTCAACAGGCAGCAAAACACCACAAACTTCAGTGGCCATTGGTCTGTAACCTCTTCCTAGTTAGTGCTACCTTAATTTTAATTTTCGCTTCATTTTCAAAGAAAAAGGAAAAGGAAAAGGAAAAGGAAAAGGAAAAGGAAAAGGAAAAAAGACAAAGAAAAAGGAAAAGGAAAAGAAAAAAAAGAAAAAGGAAAAAAGAAAGAGAAAAAGAAAAAGACAAAGGAAAAGGAAAAGGAAAAGGAAAAGGAAAAAAAAAGAAAAAGAAAAAAGAAAAAGAAAAAGAAAAAATGCATGGATTTTGGAAAGGCTTGAGTAGGAAAAAAAAAATGAACAAATTAGTTCAAATTGCTCTAGAAAGACTAAGCCAAAGAGGATCACCACAACAGAAGGACTGATCAGGCAATGGTGTTTTAGAATGCCCTTTTGTTGTATGAGTTCATCTACATTGGTTTTAATACTGATACCTAAAAGAGCTGCCTTGGTTATTCTCCTTACACTTCCCTGCCTTAACTGGTGGGTGCTGATACATGAACCAAATACTCAAGGATATGCTAAGTCTCTTTTTTGCATTTTATACTGCTTTTCACAAAAAGATAAAACTAGTTTTCAGAGACTACATGCTATTACAGTAAAGCTTCATCTCAAAGTGTTGCAGTGTAGTTGAGCGGAGCAACCACAGTTGTTCTATGATAGAGAGCTCTTTTTGATAGGGACAGGTAATGCTATTGTTTTCCCAAATCCAGACATTAAAAAAATCATGGGTTAATTCCATTCTCAACACATCCAAAATAATAACTAAAAAAATGCCAACATCATTATTTTTAGACTTTCTTCTTGGGTTTTGAGGCTGTATGTGCTCATAGCACACTTTCAAACTATTATTTTCAGCCCAGAGCACTTTTTAATAGTTTTAAACTAAAAACTGGAGTTGTGTTTTTGCTCTTCAATTCCAAGAGCAAAATTTAAAGAATGAATGTTTGATATTGCTAGCTGATCTTAAAAGGAATTGTGCAAACATTCAAAGTGCTGGTTTTTGACTGTACAATTTAATAAAAGCAGTAAGAAATATGTTTCTCATTTCACTGCCTCTTGCTATTTGTATAGGTTAATTCTCACTGTGCCAGTGGCTCATTTCTTCAATTACATGATGTACCTTCAGTATTGTTGATGCATTATATTAAACAGTAACTGCCTTATGTTAATATTCAGAAACTTGTGGTTGCTAGGCATTCTCCTTAAAGAAAAGAGCCTAGAATTTTCTTTTTAATTAAACAGTTGTCTTCAATATGAATAGTTGTCATAAGCTACTGCCATTACCCAAGTGTAATGTTTCCAAAGATCATTATGGAATTATTCAACAAGAAATCCCACACCTATATTTATTGAATAGTATATTGAATACAGAAAAACAGTAAAATTGCCAAGTAGACAGTTCTCTGGTATGGCCACCAAAGAGAGGAATTGTATAACAGTATTGAAGAACCTTTGGAGAGTTTCTGCAGCTTTCCATTATATTCTGTAAAGAAACCAGACAACCACCTTTATCATTTGTGTTGTCTACTGTAGTTATTACTAAAATACTCATCTTTTGCCCTCAGTTTTTCTATAGTGTTTTTGCAGGTATTTGACTCAACTCATTAACTGGGCTATAACAACTTGATGAGGAAATTACATTACTGGAGAAATCTATGCAGCTTTCAGTGAGAAGCGGTAGCAAAGGCAGAGTGAGTACTGCCTCTTGCTATGAACTCAGAAGCTTGGGTCTGAGCCATGTGTCCTGTAGTCAGCACAGTAGTGAGGGCTATGCTCAAAGTGACCCAGTGTAGAAGGGGAATAATCCGTATTATGTAACTCAGGGTACTTGGAAAGGCGACTGCCCTGTCAATTCCTTCTGCATCACTGACTACACAGCAGGTACTGCCTCACCTTAACCACACCTGGTCATTTACAATATCTTGGGTGAATTGGACAGATCTCAGTCAAATGAATCTGATATTTATCAGAGCCTTTGGGCCACTTCTTAAAAGTCTGAAATACAAAACTTGACTGTGAACTTTGCAGTGTGTATAAATTGACTAAAATGGAAAGTTCATCAGAAGTACTCCTAGCTTCACATGTTTAGGCCTGGGAAAATAATGGGAAGGTATTTCATTGTGTTTTCCTCTCTCTTTTCCAGTTCTCCTTTGGTTATTGCAGTAAGATGCAATGAAATAATAATCTTACAGAAATATTGTATCTTGGGGAAAAAAACCCAACCAAACAAAAAACGCTTTTTAACAGTGGGATTCATTACTTAATCAGAGCAAAACTAATGTGATGGTGTCTCCAAAGGTGAATCACTGCATCCTAAGATATATACCTAAGACAAGTGGAATAAATTGCGCTCTAGAAATGCCATTCTTTTTCTATTGCTTCTTGAGGAAGCCCAGATGACTAGGTTAGATAACGTGCCTAATTCCGAGCAGGCTAAAATTAAGTCTGCAGAATACTACCCTAGATGGTGGTGTTATAGAGATCATCTTCTTGGTGTCTCACTGTATTCAGTACAACATTGGCACCAGAAGGAACCTTGAGTTCAGTTTAATGATGGAAAACTGGTCCTACTGTAAACCTAAAAAAACCCTCTAAATTATGCAAAATACTGTAAAACAAACAAACAAACAAACCTCCATCATTTATTTTGTCTTGAGAAGACGAAAAAGGATACAGATTTTCTCTTTTATAAGGTTTAAATAATTAATATGACTGCATTCAATTGTCCTAGTGTTTTGTTTTATCTTTTTCTTGTAATTTTATCTGAAAGTCACCCTAATGGAGAATTGGGCAGAAAAATATATTTGGCAGGAGACTGTGGGTTGTCAGAGAGCTGTTATCTTGGGAAAAAAAAAAAAAACCAAAAAAAAAAAAAAAGAAAAAGGAAGAAAATGTAAAGACAGGAATGTCAGCTCCTGCTACTCCTTCACCAAGGCTATTACCATTAGGAAGACCACTTTCCAACTCAGCAATGAGGGAAATAGAGATGAAATTTATAATGCTTCATCTAAAAGGCACAAAAGACTTCAGATGTTGTTGAGAAACGTATGTGATAATTTAAGAAAGATAAAAAAATATTTCATTATATACGGAGTTTTCATTATGTAAAGATACCAAGTAATCACAAGGCAAGTTCCTATCTTAATTCTAAGTGAAGAAGAAATCAAGATAATTTAAACGGAGTCTTAAAAGTGTCTTGGACTGCCTGAAAAAAATATCATAGATCACATTGCTATAATATTGAATTTCTTACTCTTTTTATTGTCTGTTTAGACATGGAAGAAATCCCTAATGTGAGGAAGTACTTGTAGGTCTTCTGTAAGATGGAAGATGAGACATTTCCACTACCTCTAAAATTTTCTGTTATTTTTTCTAGATGTGCTCCTTCCACCAGTCAAACTAAGAGAAGATATCGACCAGCATCTGAATAGATATGAGCCATGTAGGAGAGAAAGAGTAGTTCTCTGCAAACTCAGTTTCCTACCTTAGATGTTATATTCTTGTTTTTTGGTCTTTGTTCCTTAATGTCTGCCACAGGAGCATTAGAGCGATTTAAGGAATTTATTTGCACTTAGAAAACCTGAGTTTACTTCCCAGATCTGTGAGCAATTTCTCTGTGTGAATACAGACTACATAAGAGCTGAGATTCAGATACATAAAACTTGCATAATCTTCAGAGCTCAGTTCTGAAGACCTTGGGATAGTTTGGCTGTATAGGACATGCTTAGGACAATCGTTCTTTCCCCTTTCATGTTGGTAGATAAATATTTGCATGGTTCCTGAATGCTTTAGGAAGTGTCCAACAGTAAATAAAAGCCATGCATCTATCTGGTGATAATGTGAGTCATGCAGTCTGGCTCTTTTTTCAAGGCAAATAAACCCTAATGAACACAAGAGTGATTGACAAAAGAATGTTTCTTTATTACATATGCTAAAATTATCTGGTTTGTTCCTATTTTAACATGGGCCTAGGAATCAGTTGTAACATCTAGTCAAAGAAAGTTTAAAAGCATTCATTCTTGGCACTAAATATCATTAAATTTGTAGAGGATATCAGAAAAGGCATTCAATCTAATCTCAAAATTCATTCTAATTAAATATTTTTCTGTGCAGAATATTACATGCCACCATGTACTTATCCTAGTAATAGACCTTCCTCAGAATCACAACTACTTCTAGCTATGACTAGTGTTATAAGATTATTTTTGGATTATAGCAACAAGAAGGATAATTATTTGATATTCATAATGAAAACTTACTGATTTATGAATTATAAATAAAAATATAACATTATCAATTAATTTTAATAAATGAATAAATGCCCTTTATTTTCTTTTAAATTTGTGTTTTTTAAAAAGAAAACTTCCATATTTTTTCTGTCTCATCGTAATAGGTTTGTCTGCCACACATGCCCCTGAACTTCTAATAACTTTGAAACTGTTAACTGCTTTCAGACTAACTTGGCACAGAGGTTGAAATTTCATAAAGAAATTCTTAAGTACATAATTAAAATCTGGCTGGGTAGAGGAATATGTGTCCTACTGAAAGGAAAATTACTATATGAACTTATATCTGATTAGGCACCAAAGAATTAAACCAAGAAAAATCCCTTAGAAGTCCCCTGATGCATGCAAGGATTCAGTCAAATTTCACCTCTTCATGATATCTAATTCAATTAATGATGATAATGGTGAGCTCTGAGAAGAGAAATGTTTGATTAACCCTGGTGCTTATGGAAGAACGTATTTGTTTACTCAGTCTCTGTGAGCTTAGACCTTAATAAGAAGACGGTAAAGTCAAGGTAAACTCATTTCCATTACCCTGGCTGAGGACCCCATATGGTCTCTGCCTTTAAATGGTCACTGACTTCATGCAGTTACAGACTCAAACATGTCTCTTGTTCAAAGTCATATTATGAATTCTTCTTGCTTGAAGAAAATTTTATTTTTTCTTAACCTAGATTGTGTTAGAAATGCTGAAATTAAATGAGATGAGCTTTGAAGACTGTTAAACCTTCATGAGATTCCACTGGATTCCACACATGCATCAAATGTGATGGCATAAAATATGCTGCAAGTCTGAATTCATTATTTAGAAATCTCTTCTTGTTTTAAGCTTTATAAATTTAGGACCTAAAAGTGAACTTGATTTTGTCTTGCAAGTCATTAGCACAGAATATGCAAAAGACCTCTATTATTTTATGATTGCACAAGACTACAGATGGCCCTTACTTCTAGATCTCTAACTTTTTATCTACTAAGCAAAGAACAACTATCCACATGGTTGTGAGCAAATGTAAGAATATAATTTAAATGACCTTGGCACCCATGATGTGAGCCAGCTAGCACTTGTGTGAATTGGCAGTGGAGATCGATGCCTGTTTAATCTGCACAAAAGAAAAGCAAGATGCTGTAGTTGAAGTGCCAGGGGTTAAAACACCCAAAATTGGGACTAGAGTGTATAGTTCTTTTAATAGTGCAGCAGGCGAGATCTTAAATTAATTCAGCCTGAATGAATACAGCCATTTGAAGGTAATGTATACCAGCTCCAACTTTTGAATTAATTTTTATTTCTTGATTAATCTCCACTTCAACTAAAAGTAAAATGTAAAAATGTTATTGAAAGTATCAGAACATTTTGCATGATTTTACTTACTCTAGTGAAAAAGCTGACAAAAGTTATAATAGAAACCTGGAACCATTGGCCATATGTTCTGCAAGACCTCCCGTGAATCTGAATGAAAATGGGTCAGATGGTTACACTTGACCTGAGAAGAACAAGAAGCAAATGGATGAAAGTGTATTTTGTTTTCTTTAATTAGATGGCCACACATACCTGTATTTAATGAATTTTATTAATATTTAAAAATAATCAGGTTTAGGTGGCATATATATATTCTTTTTATACAAAATAAGTCTTTAAGTAAAATATTTATATGTATATATTTAAAACAATTTTAATACATTATTTAAGTGTTTTTATATATACTTAAATAATATTACAATATTATTTCATATAACAATTTATCATTTATTACTGTAATACATACATACTTTAAGCACTTTTAGCAGTCTAACTGGAGCACATATCGTGAAATACCTTACTGCTTATTACTTGATTTGTGATACAGTTAGTAGGCGTTGTCTGTTTCCTTCTCAGACTACACGACTTCTGCAGGGATAACAACATTGCTTATCTCATAACAACATTTGGTGGAGCCAAGCATGCACAGCAAACTCCAGATGATCACTTGGAGTTAGTAGAGATAGTTTGTAAGGAACTCCTAGAAAAAACCTTGGACAACGTAATTGGAGGAAGCCTCAGTCTGTTTGCTCAGAGCTCTGCTAGCAGTAGTTAGACTGTCCTTGTACATGAGTAATAAAGAGACTGGTTTTTTTTTCAGAAGCACATAGCCCTTTCATGTCACTACTCAGTAGATATGAAACACATTGGCAAGGAGAAAAGCCAAGTGAGAACCACAACAAAACAGGTGAGTGTGGTTAGCAGGAAACAAATCAGCATTTAGACTCTAAGTAGGTGACTCATATGATAGGAAATAAGATAATTAACAGAGGTGAGAACAGTGGAAAAACTATTTGATTTCTGTCACCTCAAACTGAAAGAGTGTCTGTGGTGATCGTTTATCAAGAAGCAGAGAACAACACATGCAATAGTGTTGAGGACCTTGATCATTATATGTAATTTTGCAAGCATTAAGATGTCTTAATTTTTGGCAGGGCTATGTGTTGTGGTTTAACCCCAGCTGGCAACTAAGCACCACACAGCCGCTCGTTCTCCCCCTCACAGTGGGATGGGGGAGACAATCAGGAAGAGTAAAAGTGAGAAAATCTGTGGGTTGAGATAAAGACAGTTTAATAGGTAAAGCAACAGCTGTGCACACAAGCAAAGCAAAACAAGGAATTCATTCACCACTTCCCATTGTCAGGCAGTGTTCAGGCATCTCCAGGAAAGCAGGGCTCCATCACACATAATAGTTATCTGGGAAGACAAATGCCATCACTTCACACATCCTTCTTCTTCCCTGGCTTTATATGCTGATGTCATATGGTATGCTGATGTCATATGGTATGCGATATCCTTTTGGTCATTTGGCATCAGCTGTTCCAGCTGTGTCTCCTCCCAAATTCTTTTGCATCTCCAGACTGCTTGTTGGCAGAGTAGTGCAAGGAGCAAAAAAGGCCTTGACTCTGTGTAAGCACTGCTCAGCAGTAACAAAAACATCTCTGTACTACCAACACTGTTTCCAGCACAAATACAAAACTTAAGCCCATACCAACTACTATGGAGAAAATTAGCTCTACCCTAGCCAAAACCAGTACACTATGTCATGGAGCTTTTGCCTCCAGGCTTTAGGGAGATTGGTCAGAGAAACAACTTTAAACCTCAAGAATAATCTGCAAATAACTAATGCAAGTGAAACGTTCAGAGAAAGGGGCAGAAAAAAATGTGCATGCTCGAGGTGAAGGAACCTCTAGAGCAGGACAGAGGTTGAAACTGAGCAAAGCAGGCAATGCAAAGCAACATGCAACATGAAAGTCTGAAGGGATTAAAACTAGGTTCTGCGCAATAATGCAAGAGGCACCCATTCTGCCCTCCCCATTCCTCCCCATCCCCCTCCCCTTTTTCTATCACATTAATTGTACAGATTTAGGAGGAAGAAAGTAGCTGGGGAGGTCAAAACTGCACCTGGAGAGAAAGTAACTTGCGATGTGATTTGCTCACCCCTTGCCAGACAGCTGCTGTTCTCACTGTGGTGCAAAAGGAAGAAAAAAAGAACTGTCTTAGGTGTTGCCTGGCAACAACTTTATGTTAGATTTTTTTTTCATAGACAAAAAAGATGAAAAGAGTGAAAAAGTTTTAAATGGTTCCTTTTCTGATGAATGCGATAAAAGAACAAGGGAAAAAAGGTGAAAATGTGATTCTGAAGAAACAGCAGTTTTGAACAAAGAACAAGTAATGCTATAGCAAGCATGAAAAAATATCAATAAGCACAGATCTATCTGAAGTTTTGGAAGATAAGTTCAGAAACTACTGACCTGAAAAATAATTTAAGCTAGTTGTTGCAAGCATGATAAAATCTGAGTAAGTGCAAATGGAATTACAAGGGGGACAAAAAATAGGTTAAGATTCCATGTATTTCACAGAAATTATGATTAGTCTACAAATTCATTAGCAGTAGTGCTTATATCTCGTTATTCTGTACAGAGCCAAGCATGGTCTTCTGTGCTTAAGAAATAATTTGGAACAATAGTAATATGGTAGGTTCTAAAATGAGTTTTTCTTTCAATACCTGGTTTGTTTGTTTGTTTGTTTGTTTGTTTTACAAGACCCAAAGAATCAAAGTGATAGTTTAATGATTGCAGGAGTTTAATTTTGTTTCTCTAGATATAGAGAAATGCCACTTATTAAATAGCAGAACTGAAACTTCAACTGGAAAGTAATGCAGGGAAATCAGCAAGAGAGATGAAAACAATTTCCTGCCTTAAAATAACAACTGTAGCTAAGTATATTATTTTTTATGTATCACGCACACATAGATACACATTTTAAGAGTTCAGCTAGCTTTCTGTTTCAAATACCAGCTGGAAAAGTTACTTAACATTCTTACTTTTGAAGCATGAGCGTGTAAGGTAGCACTTGATTTTAATTTTTTGGTAAAGTGGAAGGATGGACTCACAGATTCCACAGCTCTGCAGCTTATGGGTTTGTTTTAAAATGGCAATGACCAGCAGCCTTGTTCATCCCATAATATATCTTTTTGTTTCTCAGCAAATTAAATTATAATTCATAATTCTATCTCTGAATTAGCTTCCCACAGTGATTCTTATTGTAACAAATGCAGTTGTTATAACTCATTTTAACAATTCAGACTATAAATTGGTAGAAAGTACTTTACATTTCTCTGTTAGTGAATGGAACTTATTTTTAAAGGGAATTTAAATGTATTAAATGTACTGCATGCTGACTGGCTGATAAATTTTTGCATATTTGCCATTACAGTACATTAAGCATGTAATAATGCAGCAAATAGGAATGTTAGCAGCAGACCTGAATGTGAATTTGAAAGAACTAAGACTGAAGAGAAAGAATAATACTTTTGTGAAAAAAAAAAAGTTGAATTATGCCGATGCATTAGTGTACGTGGAAATATTTTCTAATAAATACTGAGATTTTGAGAGAAACTGCTGCCAGAAGTGTTGAAAAACTGTCTTATTACGGCATATAGTGCTTACCCTGCAGGCAGTTCTGAGTGACATGGCAGATATTAGGCTTTATTTATAGATCAATAGATAGACAGACTGATATGTCTGTATTTTAAGCTATTCTTTAAGACTGGAAAGTATTAAAAAGGGGATTGTTTGTTTTCTCTCTATCAGCCTATCCCGAAGCTGTCAGGGAACAGACGGGCAGGAGCAAGCTGCTCCGGGGTCAGGTGCTGTCACCAACAAAAAGGTGCAGCCCTGCATCACCCGCACAAGGTGAGCAGGGCAGGAGTGGTGGCAGGGGCTGGGGACATCTCATCCTCATGCAGCTCTTTTCCAGGAGATGATGCAGGGCTGCCTGGAGGCACCATCTCAGGGCATGGGCAGCCAGTCCCCTTGGTGTGGAAGGAGACTGCAGAGCCCGTTGGGAAACTCAGAGTCCTGACACACAGCTGACAAAATAGCTAGTTTTTCAGGAACTTGAAGTTGTCACACATTTGTAAATTTGACAGTCCACAGGAAGGAAGATTGGGTGTGGATCATTTAATTGAAATATCACAACTCATGACATTAAAAGTTTTTTTTTTTATAAGTCATTAAAATCATCTCCTGATGGCAATTTAGTATGTTACCCCTCTGCTCTCTAGGAATAGTAGGATTCCATTTTAAACTATTTTGTTCGATTAGGCTGTGTGAAAAGTGGGACACCAAACAATAGAAACATTTTTCTTTTCAGGAATGAGCTCTTGGTACATTTTGAAGAGATCAATGGCTGAGGGACCTAAAGTTACTTATATTACACAATCTGAACCTCTGCTTCCCAATTCCAGCATCCAATGTTTTTTATTTACTCTTTATTTAATACTCAAAATTACACTGAATGTCATATGTTCATGTCAAAAGTTTGTACTGTTATTTAAATGGATTGCTTCTTAAAATGCGCCAATTGTGAAATCACATCACTGAACCTCCAAATAACTGAAATAGAAGCCATAAGCTAGACAGAAAAAGACATGTTATTTTAGACAAGACAGAAATGTTAATTAAGAATTCTTACATACTGAAGTTGAGAGGAAATATCTTGATGTCCTGTCCCTCTGAGCAGGAGCAATTGCCCTTACAGATTTTTGAAAACTTTACCCAGGATCAGCATTGTACTAGCCAGAAAAACTTTAATATATCTCTCCATTTCCTTTCCAGGTATTAGGGGTTATTATATAGATAATTAAATGGCATATTGCCTAGAAGTACCAAAAATCCAATCTCAATATATACAAAGTTATAAAAAACCCACATGCCAAATAAGTTATACAAGTAGTTGTCTGGCTGAGTTTCTCGTAACCTAAACTGATTCTGTCCCAAGTTGCTTTCCAAATGGGTGTGATCTGGGGAGCAAACTAGATCTTCTGCTCATCATAGATGGCAGCCATTTGCCTATTATTTTTATTACTATTAATTAAATCTTTCAAAGTTTATGGCTCAAAGTGTCTTTATTCTTGCTTTTAGATCCATATTACTTCAACTCAAGGTCAAAAGGAAAATGTGATTCTTCTTTTCCACTTCAATTATAACAATAATTTTCCTGATTTACTGAGACATTGATTTTTCCATAGCTATTTGAAAGTAGCGTATTTATATATAAGTGTATACACAAACATATGTATATATGCATATATATATATGTATTTGTATATACACATACACACACAGATGCAGAGACTAGGAAGATTTTTTTAAAGCACAGTGGGTTTATACTCATTTTCTACTAAGGATCAATAAAACCTAGGCATTGGAAATCCAGTTTGTACTTTTGAAAAATCTTCTCTATAAAGTTCATCTTCAGAGTCAAGATTCAACAGAATAATTCTGCAGCCTTATTGACAGAAATAAAAAGAGCTTAGATTCTGCTTGAGCACTTATGCTGTAAAACTCCTACACTTCATTGGAAAAGAAAAATGAAACAAATTGTCATTTATTTCCTGTGTTTTCTTTTTTTTTCCTACATATAACAATAGTGTCTGTGTCACTGATGTCTATGTCTTTTAGCTTCCCATAATTTTGTCCTAATTGTTGTAGCATATCTTTAAACATTTAATACAAGAGAAATCAGGGCAAAATGATGACTGTTATGTCATAGTTCTCTTACCATTTTTTAAAAGAGGAGAGGAGAGGGAGGGAACTAGTGTTAAGTTAGCTAATTAATCTTGTACACTAAGAATAAAAACTAAAATTATGGGAGTAGATAAGAAGTCAATCCGTTTATAATTTTTCAATAGTAAATCACTATGAATTGCATTCTGTAATGAAAACACAATTTGTAGTAATTATGTGAGCACTGAGAAAGTGTTTAACAACAAAATATCTTTGTTAAAATATCTTGGTTTTCAGCTGAAAAATAAGAAATTGTACTTTTATAGAAGGGGAGGCAGTTCTCTGGTGGCTTGAATTACTACTTTCCTCTTGTTACCGAAACCCGGACATCTTTTCTTCTCTAAGACAACTTTTCTCAGTTGCGTAAGGTCAAAATGGCTCCTGTGTATGCCACAGACTGTTCTCACAGTATTTTTCAGTCCTTCGGTATGTGCATAGCATTGTCCATCTGTCCAAATTGTTTAACTACTTCATGCCACCTTCTCTCTTTCAACTCGATTGTTTCTGCCCTCAGTCCTCCTTTAGGTTTCATTTTTCAAAGCTTTTAAAATTCTTCCTTCCGTAGTTCCTCACTACTGTTTTCCTGTCACTCCTCCCTACACCTTCTCCCATCTTTTCTATCTCTTCTCTAAAACCAAACCAAGTCGTAGTCCTCTTGTAGATGGACTCCTGTTCCCATCCACAGAGTCTTCCTGTCCCTGCTTCCCACTTTTGCCGAGAAAACTCTCTTCTTACCGCCAAGCTACCACTGTCATGCTTCAACCCATGTTGATGACTCAACCATTTCTGCTGTGTCCTCACTTCATTTCAGGCACATACAAACGGTCTTGGTCTCTCCACTTCCTGTATCTTGAATTTCCACTTGAACTTCCTCATCTGGCACTAAATCTGCACTTGTTTTCCCTTACGGAAAACAGTATTTTTATTAAACTGCTTTGTTTACCACACTTTCTTAGTATAGCCTCCAATTTATTTCCCTGTTTATAATTTCTCCTGTTGCAGAACCCCTGATTCTTCTCTTCTATTTTCCTTTGCTCCAAGCTTCTGTTAACTAGGCCAGGCTAATCCCACCTAATTTTAGCTGCCTGAAAGCTAGCATACAGCCTGAGCTGCTCATCCTACCTTTTTTATCCTAAAGTAAAGAAAGAAACATAGGAAGTTTCATACACTGATTCACAATGCTTACATGTTTCAGGATGGGAGGATATAATCTGTAGAGGTGATTACTTTTCTATATTAACTATCAGAGGAGTTTACACAGCTAGATTAGACTATACAATTATTTTTAAACGGTTAAAATTAAGCCTCCTAATATATATTCAATTGTAATTTCATCCCCTGATTTTCCCCTTCCAATCTCCCACACTTTTCCACAGTTCTATATAAAATAATATTTTTAATTTCTAAATTAATTTTTTTCAAGAAATTAATGACTAATTTCTCACGAGTAAAATTCTGTTTCTGATAATATAAATTATTATCTTTCTTTTTTAATTTTAAAATTATTGAAAATATCTTTTAGTTGTATTACCTTTGGCTTCTCACTGTTGTTATTGAGCTGATGATCGGGATATTTGAGAAGTATATCTATCCCCTGATGAGGAGAGCTTTAATTCAACTTTGAATATATAATTGTTAACTGGGAATGAAAAATGTCCAAGAGGCTGGACAAATATGACTAGTAGTTGGTATAAATTTACAGTGGTTCAGACTTGAGAGAAATAAAAATAATGAAGGGAATCTAGCTGTTACAGACATGACAACAGAAACAGAAAACTCAGTTTGCTGATTCTGTTAGATGTCTCCCTACAAAAAATACGACGTATAAATAATTAGATCTGGAAGTCTTACTATTTGATCAACAGTATGACATATTTGACATAATACAGGGTTTATTATATTATACACACATAGTTCATAATACAGAATTCATATGATACTAATGTCAACAAATTTATTAAAATACAATAATAAATAGAAAATATATATTAATTGATATTCTACATTTATAAAATAGTAAAATACTAAACCACACAAAATTTTAAAATAATACAACTAATATGAATATTAATATAAAAGGTAAGAAACTGAAGAAGGAAGTGTAGCCATCTAGCTCAAAGACGCATATCTACTCTAAAGTCCAGAATGTTTTTGGAGCCAAAGACAGTTGGTGCATAACAGCAAAAGTAAAATATATCATACTAAAGATTATGGTGAACCCTTAGGCCAAGCGAGCCAAGGTGGATATAACTTTTTGTAGAGAAGCAACAAAACTCTCTGAATCAGGAGACTGAGTGGTTTTACTGTGAGGTTAAGTGGACATAAGTTGGGAGAAGAATTTTGAAATTATTCTGTGGATTCATGGAATGAGCTGAGGATTTGATAGACAAAATAAAGGATGCAACAGAAGAAGTTTTTTTCTCCTTTGTCAGAGTCACTGACAAAGGCTGAATGTAACTTAGGCAATGGTAATCCTGAATCACTGAGGTAGGAAGAAAAATAAGGAAAAAGTGTAATAAACCCAGACAACTTAAGAAGACAGATTTCAATAAACTCTGGGGAACTGGAAGCTAATAACCCCCTCAGAGAAAGTCTGAGGCAAAAGCAGGTAAAGGAGAGTTCACAGTTTCTTAAGGAAATAATATTGAGTATAACTCCCAGTTATATTTTAGGAATTGGATTGAGCAGTACCAGGACTGAAGATGGGTATTTTTTAGATCTTGTGGAGCCTGACTGAGGGTCCAGAAGATAGGATGAGGGCAAATAGATCCATATTTTTTTTATATTTTTAAATGGAAGCTGCAGAAATTATTCAGTCAGCTAAACTGTAATTCATGGAAAATGCTGCAGCAATTAATTAAGCAATCTATATATAAACTAATAGAATGTATAAGCGGATAGAATGTAACAGGAAGATGACTAACTTCCAATATGCATTTGTCAAAAAAAATTTACTCTCAGTGTTTTAATTAGAAGCACAGTTAGTTTTGAATTTCTGCAATCTGTTACTGGATAGATATAATATATAGTGTGCAGAAAGACAACTACATCTGCCGTTGAAAAATCTGGCATATTAACACAAAACACATTTAAAGTGACAATGCATTTATATATGTGAACTAATGGTTTTGTTCATTTCCTAATATTTACTGATTTACTTCCCAATACTATCAGCCAAACTGACACTATAGAGTGCCTTTTTGATTATCTAAATAAATTGCCCATCAATAGAAAAAAAGGAAATCCTTTTTTCACCTGTAGTACACACTCCCAGAAAAGGATCAAATATGTTGGCAAAGGCAGAAAGAGAAAGTTTATTGGGCTAATTTAGTTGAGAAAGAAATTACTGTTCTCAGGGTTGTCTTACACTTTATGAGCAAAAGCACTTGGAGCAGATAAATGTGTAGATCTTTGAATGCAAGAAAAGCATGTGCATGGAAATTCCTTGCCTGTTAATGCTAGAAGTTAAGCATTTTGCCTATAATCCACTGAAAGACAACTGAGAGGGACATCCACATTTATATAGTAAATCAGAACAATTTTAAAGAAATAACTTATATAGTCTAATAAAAGTTTGTACAACAGCCAAGAAGTAAGTGTTCAAGCCAAAAATGTTCTGGAGTACAGCTGCCAAAAAAAAGCTGAGAACATTATGAAACATACTAAATCTATACATAGAGAGGGCTTAGAGAAGAAAAAAAAAAGTATATTTATTCTTAGGATTCGAGTATCAAATCATTATGGTTATTTTATGTGCAATAAGCAAGGCTCTGAACATGCTGGCAGGCATTCAACAAAGCATTTGTGTTGCTTAAGAAGCACATTGGTCCTTAAATTCAGGAGAAAGGCTCAAGAACCCCATATTTAACTTGAGTGTTTGAAACAAGCTAAACATCCAAAATGACACAAAAAAATTCCATGTGTTTTTGAATAATAATATTCCTGTCAAGCTGACAACTTGGTCAGCTCCCGGTGAAGGTGATCTGAGATGCATAGGGCAGGCATCTGGGTTCTGTCTTGAAAAAGACACAAAGTGGGTTGCCATTGCTGCCACGTGACTTTCAAATGAGAACATCCTTGAGGAAGCTGGAGGCCCTTAGGAAGCCTTCCTAGCCTGCAATTGTCGAAGCGGTACTCTGCCCACCAGTTTCTGGGGGCTGGATTATGCATTTTTAGCTTTCCTCTCGAAATTAGTCCATTAAGTGGTCAAAACTATCAAGATTCAGGGATCCAGGAGGTGACCTGGAAATCAAAGGCCAATGACAAGGCATGATGACTGAGAGATGGAGCTGCCATTCTGAGAAGAGACTAAAGGGCTGGGGCTCTGCTTCAGAGCAGAGAAGGTGGAGGCATGACAGACTGAGATTTAAATTTCATGAAGACAGAGGGTAAGGTGAATGCAGAACTGTTGTTTAACAGTTCCCACAATACTGGAATCAGAGGGCACTCAATGACACTAGTAGGAGGTCAGCTTAAAATAGCTAGGAGAAAGTACTTCTTTACACAGCAGGTATCGAACTTTCGGAATTTGCTGCCACAGGAGGTTTTTATGTTCATCTACAAAAAAGGATTTCAGACACATTCTGCTCCTTGTTCCTTCTGTGGGCTGGCTAAGGTGTCTTGGTGGTCAAACCCCTTGTGACACGTGATGCAGGAGCGTAACCTTCCTCCGTCTGATTGCAGCATGGCATCTTCAGCTCTTACCTTGACATTACAAATTTAGTGACTAGGAGTGTGCTCTTAGCTTTGAAGCATTACAGCACTACCTGCCACAGTGTCTGACAGTTTTTGTTCAGTATCTGCCTTTTTGCTTATGAAGAGACACAGGCAGGCATATTAGTTTCTTTTCCAGGAAAGCAGTTTAGTTTACATAGCATTCTCAAGCTTCCCTGTGAAATAGGATGCGACAAATATGCTTGCAATTATTGGGAGAGAGAGGTAAACAACAAGTATGTGAGATAGGTGGCTTAAAACAGGTGGCACGAGAGAGAAATAACTAGAAATATTGATTTGCAAGCTGGTCATTTTAGTAATGGTACTCCCTCAGATTACAGCAAGACTAAATGGGAATTCCTCTTCCTCTGCCAATAATAAAGCACAAATTTCTGAGCATAACACCTACTTTTGATGAGGTGTGAAGTTTATGGTTAAACTTTCTTCATTACTTCTCCATTTATTGCAATATACACTGAAGAGAGAACATAGTTTCACATTTATTTTGGCCTGCGAACGGGAGAAGAAAAGTGACCTCTGAACTGACTTTGTTTCTTCATTATTGCTGATTCTAAGCATAAAAATGTGGGGGACAGGCACAAGCTGAAGACATTTATATTCATTTCCTCCAGATAAGCATTTTTCCATATTCTTACATCTTTTTCTTAATTAACCATTATTATCACAATTTCAGTTATGATTTTCAATTGTTGTTATGATCAAGTATCTTGGAATTAAGGTTAACAATAAACATCAGAATAAAAATAATTATGATGGTGGTGTCACAACATCTTAAATTCCATTTTCAATTTTAATCATCCCCTTGATAAAGTCTACATTGATTTTAATGGCTGAACAAGGACAGAGAGAGGACTCAAGTATTCTGCACAGTAAAGAAATAATTAAGTAATAATGAAAATAATACTATTGAAACCACTAGTTCCTTCTTCTGCAAAGCCCTGGCTAGTAAGATGGTGCTGGCTCACTTCATTTCCAGCTGCTAGATTTCACTAAAAGAAGCTAAAAATAAATTCAATACTTTCCTAAAATTACTTTCCCATGTAAGCAAGTGCTGCAGTTGCCATAGGGATGTTGTAACATCACAAATGGGAAGCAGTGGTAAATAAGCACACTGGTGGGCAAGTTGTCCATTTGAGCATGTCTCAAAGAAGATAAGACTATATTTTTGAGGGGTGGAGGATGTTAAAAAAAAGAACCATTGATTTAGGCTATAACAGTGCAAATCACAGAATGTAGGTTTTCCCAGGTGTGGGCATCTGTGCAGATGCAAGACACACACTGCCTATGCTGAGTGCTGTAGCACCTAACCTGTTGGACCTAAACCTTTCATTCTAAAGGGATAAAAATGTTGAAAAACATCTGTAAATTCTGTGAAAATGAAAACATCATCAAATTCTTGCATTTACTATTTGTTCAGTGAGCCTGGAGCTGTCCAGCCCACCCTTGTTTTCTCTTCTCCTTGGCAATGCATTAAGTGACACAATTCTGGTACTACAGTTTTTGCCCTATACTATCCAATTATTTTGAAAGTCAATACAAATAAACACAAAGATGCCTAACAAACCAATGGACTTCCTTTCCATGTTTTCTTCATAGTGGTCTACATCATAAAATTTCAAAGGTCAGATGATATAAATAAACAATGACTTCACTGAAGTTGATATTACTGTCCTGATTTACAGCAAGTAGTAATCTAGCTTCAGCACTCAAGCTTTTCATTCTGTGCTTAACCCAGAATAGAAAGCAAATGGCTGAATAATAAATACCATGGAAACAAGAAAAAAACCCACAAATCCTGTAAAGAATCAATTTGGGAAAAAAACCCAAAGAAGAAAAGCCAGATTGTCTGTAGTTAAAATAGAATTCACTAGGATTCTGCAGCAAGATCATTTAAATACAAAATATTGTGATAGTTTCTACATTTTTTTTGTAGGTGCCTTGCCTTTGCTATATCTGAATGCATTTTATTTTAAGGCTGACAGTTTTACCAGACTTATCAACTAATTACTAACTTACTGTTCTGAACTCAGCTTCAAAGTGCTCCCTTTCCCAGTTGTCCCTTTCCCATTTGTTGGGTCAATGAATTAGCCTCTCACAACACTGTTGTGTGTCTGCTTTGAACATATATTCACTTGTTTCCTCATATAAATAGTTAAAGTGTAAGTTTCCCTCTGAAATGTGCCCCATCTACTTTGCAGTATAGGTATAGTCACAGAGTGAGTAGCAGAGCTCAGGCTGATCTAGACTGTTTACTCATTCGTGTTAGGGATTTAACCTACACTACATTTATGTCTCTGTTTAACAATATTAAGCCCATTGCAAAGGATGAGTGCTCAAACGTAACGTCTACATCCCAAAGTAGTGCCCTAAGAGAAGATCATATTAGGTTTCATGTTAACCTCAGTGTCAGGGCATGATTGAGTTAGAAGATCCACCACCTTCCCCAATACATCTCGATTAAACTAATATTATTTGGGATCATGTGGCTGGCCAAGTGCAGCAGATGCAAACAAGCCCTCTAGAGATTGAATCACAGTGCAAAAAGTAACCGCACTAGTTTGAAAATTTGAGATTTTTCCCTAGCTTTTCTGTGTTTGCTGTTCAGAGCTTGGTGTTTAGGAGAGGGTGAGTCTTAACAAGTGGATCTCTAAATGATACTTCATCAGATTATTCCCAGGACTGCTAGGACCCACAGACCATCTGGATTTGGAGTGAGATAGGAGTCACCTCTCCAGTTTTTAACAAAACATTTCTGTATTGCACTAGTTACTTACATTCTCTTTATGGTCAACAGGGAGAAATTACATTAGATTGGCTGAATTAATCAGATTATTTTAGACAAGACTCAAGAATGAGGCAAATAAGGTGAACTGTGCTCTGGCTATGCCTGTTTATTTCCTTTGGTTGTAAAGGAAATCTAGAATGAACAACTCAGATGTGTACATTTGCATGACAGATGTCTACATTTGGGCAGACAAAAATCACCTTGGCTGCTCATACTGTCCTTGCAAGCAGTCAGCATTCACCCTGAGCTTAGCTTGCCTGCACATACTATGCTCCTTTGTAGAAGACAATGCCAGAAACTACCTCAGAAGGGTCTCAGGAGCCCTGCAGGTGACCACTGGTAGCAAAGGCACATGTGGTAACTGGGGACAACAAAGTATGGTATCATCCACTCACTGGTGGGAATGCCACCAGTGCCTCTGGTGGGCAGGTAGCATTAATGGACAGCCATTGCGGTGTACGTGGCAGGAGTCGCCTCTTGCTCTCCTTCTCATTCCCTTGCTCATGTCCTTCTGCTTTAATAGCTGGTTGTGCCGTGAAAGACATCATGCCTGTTGCTGATACAGTGACTCTCTTGAGAGATGCCAGTTTGCTCCTCTGTGAATACTTTAGCTTTTTACACACATTGGAACAGCATCAACAGAAGAGATGGAGAACACTTTCCTCTGCAACAGTCCATGATACAGCCTTATCAGGCACTGAAAGGTGGGATTTGAAGCCAAAAGGGAATTGAATACTTGCCTCCCGCTCCCTCTATTCTAAGTGGTGAGCTGTTGCTCAAAAGCAATAGTCATTCTTTCTGCCCATACTTTATTAAGTTTGTGCTTTGTGTCTTTCATTTTATCACAAGTGGCTGGAGATTAAATATTTTGGAAATGGCAGGAGCAGTTGGCTTCAATATTTCTGAACTATTTCTTTCAACCTAATATGAACTCTATTTAAAAATGATTTTGTAAGTTTTGCTTTTGGCTAAAATTATAAGAAGATACTGACCTAAATGTACAGTGACTATTGATTGTCCTACAAGTGTGCTTTTCAACGAAAAAGGTACTTGAAAAAAATATGATCCAGCCGTCCTGCCCCTCTAACTGTCTAGTATGATGGCCCAATAAACAACATGACCCAATATTTAGATTGAAGGTAGAGCTGACTTTTGTAACACTGGAAAAGACTCCAGAGTGGACAGAAAGCAGAATAGGCCCTTGTACAGACTTTAGTGTTTTGGAAAGTCAGGGAGCATACTGCAGTGAGTGGTCCAAAAAGTCTCATTAAATTATGTGAAGCTGTTTCTGAGGCTGGATCCATCGAAAAATTTTTGGAAGTAACACTAAACTGGAAGAAAAATAGTGTTCAGATAGGTATCAGATTCCATATTTTATGACATTTTATATATATATATAGTTTATAGATTCATAACTGTATATATAGCTATATGTACAGTTTTATATTAATCATGACTAGAAAATTTTGCCTCATGTTGTGCATGCTCTATTTCTGTTTATATACATACATATGTGCGTATATAAATATGCATAGAGATATATATTTACAGCATAAGAAAGTTGAATTTTCCAATTTTGAACAAATACACTGAATACATATGAAAGTACATACAACCAGTACAGACTGATTTTATATACATTGCAGTGGCCTTTGTAATGGCTTTTTGTGGTGTTTAAAGAGAACTCTTGATTCAAAGGTTATGAGTCAGGTGAGTCTTTTATATAATGAAATAGAGAAGGGAGAAGCCAGGAGATGCTTCTGTTAGATGATTTCCCAAATGTCTCTAACAGCAGCTGCTGAATCTTTGGCCCTCTGGGGAGCACTGGTTCTGTTACACCTCCGGCTTTTGCTGACGAAGAGACTTCTGTTTCCACTTCGTGGCATGAAATGCAAGATGGTGATCAGGAGGGAATAAAAATTTAAATATTAAATTAAAGTTTCATTATTTATTGTGTTTGTGTTAGAAGTTTTCAAATAAATACATAACTGAGTAGAAATGAATTAATCAACTGAATATACATGAGCACATATCTCAGTTTACAGTACTGTCTGTATCAAGATATGAGAGTGATACTGCTATTGCCATCAAGGCACTTGCCCACTGAGGCTGGATTACATACCCCAGTAGCAGATCTAAAAGAAAAAGCTCATTTGAAATGGCAGAAATGTGTCTATTGGGATATTGCCGTCACGGCAGGCTGTCCAAGCCGTGCAAGATGTGGAGGGATGAACCAGTTCTGCTGACAGCAAACCCCTGTATCCTAATTCAGCCTCCAGTTAAAGTTCAGTCAAGTTCCTCCCCGTCACTGACACGTGAGGTATGAGAGTTTCTCATACTGCAGGTGGTCACTGAGCAGGCTGTTGAGCAGGACAAACTGCCAGTGTCTGCCCCGTATTAACCTCTTCCACTAGTCGGTTTGCTGACAAGCTAGTGAGCAGTGGAAATTATTCTACACCAAGACAGACAGGAACAAACTCCTCAGCTGGAAAACCTCCTCCCTTTTCCCGTCAGGGCATTCCAGAGAATTGACTCTGTCAAAGTTTCCCCAGTCTGAGATAATGTTAGTAGGACCTCATGTTTTCATGAAGACCTTTGCCTGTCCTCAAAGAGTTTATTTCTCCTCTCTCTCTGCCTCTTCTGTAACGTTTTTGCAAATGAATTAAATATTAAATTCTTGCCATAGTATACAGAGAGCTGATAGATATACTGAACCTGCAGTACTTGCCAGATATATTATATGCCAGCTCTCCTACATTGGATACACTATGCTGGCAGGCACACTGTGCCAGCTTCTGACAGCATACTCTACACCAGTTTCTGCAGCTTCTGATCAAGCCAACTGTAGAATTATGGAAAGTAAGGCTATACACGGCATTGCAAGTCCTGTAGGTTATCCGTTTACCCAAAGACAAGATCAGCTGCTTCTGAACCATTCCTGAAAGATGATCATCTTATCAGTTTCTAAAACCAAGCAGTGATGGTAATTCCACAATCCCAGAGCAAACTATTCTAGTAAATAACCATCAGACAGTTGGTATTGCTTTTTTATAATGTCTAATATAAATCTTCTGTGCTACATTTTATGCTTATTATCTCTAGTTCTGTTCTCAGAGAACGAGGAGCATAGTTTATGTTCCTCTTCTTTGGCAGTTACCTTTGAAATATGTGAAGACTGTTAGCCCATCTTTCCTTCCACAACTCAGTCATCTTTTTTATAGACAAAATGAACATAATTCCTCTGATCCTTCTGTATAGGTCTTATTCTTTAAATTACAGATCATGTTCTTTGCACACTCCTGGACTCTTTATGAGAGCTAAAGTAAAGGACAATCATTAAACATATCAACTCATGACTTTGTTATAATCACAGAATAAAAATATGAAAGCATGAAGATGAGTTGTTATTTCTTTCCAGAGATGTAAAATAGTCTATTCTTTCATTGTTTTTTTCAATATAGACCTTTTACCTCTGCTAACATGGGGTAATTGTTGAGGTGCTTTAAAGGCAGTACTACCTTAGGTTCTATTTTGCTTGTAATTGTCATAGATGCAATTGTATAGATTTCTGCCAGACTCTCTGCAATGAAGGTATGACCTCATTACACTGGGAAGAAAAGAGTACACATGGTCCCTTAATATACTAATAGATACTGACATCTCATTGATACTTTTTTAAATGGAGGAAATGTATTTCTTTGTGTTTGAAAAGATCACCGTGAGAAACAGCAGTATAATTCACAGGTTATTTGAGATCCCTTATTTGTCTGATCTGGTGTTGGAGGGGTGTGGCACGTTCCTTAAGATCTTATGCTTCCTTAGGTCGACAGTCTTTGAGTCACTTTTAGTTGACTGAGTGGTGATGTCAGCCCATCAGATTGAAATAATTGTCATGCATCAAGAGGGGGAATCTGCAGAGACTGCAACACAGAAGAGATTTTTCCACTCTGCTGTTCAAGCTGCTAGCATACACAGTCTCGTCCCTGGTATCCAACTCTGACTTCAGAGAGCAAGTACACGGCTTGAAATGTGGCCCCAAATCCCTGCCTGCACCCTGCTGCAAAAATAATGCAGATGAAGAAGGAACAGAGCATCCACCTGATATGGCTCTGTCATATGTCAGCAGTTGGAGCAGTGGTTGAAAAGGTACAAAATACCACAAGCCCTCAGCTGAAGAAATTCAAATAGTGACCACGTGTGACTGTGACACACGCTGGAAGTGGCACAGATACAAATAGTATATTGGTCGACAGTGATGGGCTTTGCAGATAGGTTGGGTAAAACTGCTTAGACTTGCCAGGAGCCCTTACTCAGTTGTACTATGCCATACTGATGTCTCCTAACAGGAGAGCCACGATGAGAAGCAGTGGCAATATATACCCTTTTCCACTCACAAAGACAAAACCCATATGTTTTAAGTGCTGCATATTAAACTTGTTTAGCTGTATTTACTCTTCTCTTTGCCAAAGCCAAGTAATTTGTTGAATAGACATAAACAACAGGTGTGTTCTTGAGATCTCTGCTACATGCAACAAGGTCAAATGCCATAAAAGCTCCAAATAATCCTTTTTACATATAACATCCTGTGCCAAAGCACTGTAATAAAAGACTAATCTGTGCATGAAGACAATTTGTATCTTTAGTCCCACTTGGACAGAAGGAAAAGATCTTTTCTCTTCTTTTTTTTTTACCCCAAGCTAAGATTTTTTTTGAGAGGTGGGTGAATTTTTCAGGCTTTCCCATCTTTAAAAATGAAACCTTAAAGCAAGGAAGGAAATAGCATAAAATGAAACATAATCCTTAATAAAAGTACCTAAATCTTGATTACTTTCTGCTTTTTAGAAGGTAGTAGTTTTATTTTCCCAAGATATTTCACTCCCCAGTTCTCCACTGGCCAGCATTGCTGGATGCAATGACTTTTCAGCAAATACAGCTCACTTCTGGATTAACAGTGTCTCTTACCTTTATGTAACAGCAAGGAGGGAAGCTTCTCATTGAAACATTTGTTCCTCACAGATGTTCCCTGTTACAGCTCACTTTCCAGTTCTGGATGTGCTGAATCTTTCTTTCCTCCTCTTCGCTCTGTGTGATTAGTACCATTACTTAGATACCTTTTGTACCCATTCTTCTCCTTCTTTCTACATGTGCAGTCTAGTAAATGATGATTTCAATATCTCCATGAGAAGTTTATTCCCATCTCTCTATTTTAAGTCACAACCACTGGTCTTGGCAGACCACAAAGCAAAGTTTTTCCAGGCTCTGCCTGACCAGCAATTCCAGGACATAATTTTGTCACCTAAAGGGCAGGGAAGCAGAGCGCTTTGTATGAATCAGCTTGCAGACAGGAAGTTTACTTGAGTCCAGTGGATTGCCATAATGCTAGAGATTATGCTACCCTATAAAAGAAAATCTTAACTGTCACTACTGTAAACTACAGACACATTTATATTTGATTAGTTGCTCTTTTGACTTGTACAGCGAGATTATTCAAGCATATCCTAAAACTACAGCACATTTACTGAGGAAATTGAGGAAATAACCTTCACATTTGTCCCCGACACAAATAACACAAAGCATAACCCTATGAATCCTTTTCTCCACATTGCTGAAACGAATTGGCTCATATACTCCATATTTAAATTATTTGCCAAGCCAACATCCACAAGGCATGACAACTGACATCCATCACAGTATTTTTTACAATGGTAAGTCTTTTCCACTGAAATGTAAGCCAATTAGTAAAGCAGTAGCTAATGATACTGAATACAGCTTTGCAATGCTTCACTGATGGCATCAACATTAATTATCTTAGCCTTTGAGTTAGATCAGACTACAAAGCGATGTCCTAAATCCCAAACTTCAGCAAAAAACAATTTCCCACAAGAGTACCCCATATGTGGGTCAAAAAAACCTGAAGGCCTGCATACACAGAAGAAAACACCAGCCACAGATTCCTTTCACTGAGGGTGGCTCTAACCATTGCCAGGGAGCAGCAAGACGCCCACACCCAGTTGAAGCTCTTCTTGATGCGTTAGACAACCCAGAAACAACAAACCATGCATTTCTGAAGGATGTCATTGCTTAATCAAAGGAAATTTCATAGGTGGGTTTGTACCTCACAAATAAAAGGGCTCTCTAAGCTCTCCTTGGACAATGCAGTTTCATTTCACCCTCTGCATGAGGGTTAGGAGTGCTAGGTGAAATCAAATTTTAAGACAGTATAAGTCGTTCCCATTAAAATAAAGAGTGAGGAAACAGGAACTTTGAGGGACTAAGAAAAGCCAGCATACAAAGTAATTCCATCCTTCCCTCCTGTCAACTCTTTTTCATCTCAAAGCCAGCAGAAGTTTTTCCAAGTAGAATTATGGATCTGTATCAGGAGTATAAAAGATCTTCTTATAACTGTCCTTGACCTTATTATATTGGGAATTTTTACATGCCCAATTTTTACATACATTTTTACTCCTTTGTGGCCTAAAACAGGCTGTAGAGGAGTTATTGTTGTCTCAATTACACCTTTCTCATGCTTCCTTCCATTCTAATGAAAAGATTTTCTTCAGAAGCTGTGGTCCTGCAATAATTCCCTTGTATGTTTCTCTTAATTCATTTTTGTATAGCTTGGAGGAATTCAATAATTCACTAAATCAACTCCAGACATTGTGGCATTTCTTATTAAGCATCCGATGATGTGGTCAGCTCCATCCACTTCACAGCCAAGCACAATGGAAGTGTGACTTCTGCTCTCCTCCCCTCTGCTTTAGAGATGTGCGTCTTCTGGACATCAAGGAAAGCAACTTTTAATACAATACTGTCTAATGGTGTCTCTCAGCTTCCTGTGCATCCTGTTTGACCTTTAGTGGCATCTAGTGGCAAACACATTTGTAGGGAAAATCTTCACAATTAAATGGGAATTAAACCAGTGAAAACTGATTTCATCTTCATATGTGAAAGTGGGAAGAATGGAGTTTGCAAGGCATCAGGATAGTGAGGACAGGTTGCTGGCTACCAGGCTGCCTTGCTGATCTAAACCAGTCTCCACGCATTATTAGGCTGTATGACCAAATTAGCTTCAGTGCTAACTTACAGACCTCTCTAATTATGGTTTGGAACAAGGACTGTAGGTAGTTAAGAAGTTAGCATTAGCCACCTTTTGCAAATCAAAGTGTTATTTTTACTACTTTGTTGATTATTTTTTCTTGTTCCATAAAGCCATATAAGACACCCTTTTCTATGACAAAGTGACTGTCTCTTGCTGTTACCCTTAGAAATGTCGCAACAGATTTTGATATTGCCTTGACAGAAGAACTGAGCCTCTCTTCCTAAAGGACATTCATTAGTATCTTGATTGTATCAGATGTCACAATATTTTCTTCTCCTGTCTAGTATTAAAATATACAGAGAGTAATACGCTGGATAGTGGCAATCCACAGTTCAGAGTCAAAAGACATTTTTCTCGTAAATACATATTTCCATATTCAGGCACCACACTGATAAAAGTTGATAGAGACCTCTACCTCTGTTTGAAGAACAGTCTGTGATTTTTAAACTGCCATGTTTTTAATGCATTAGTTTTACACAAAAGTCAGCTGTAAGCAAATATAAGCAATTTAATAAGCACTGTCCAAATGATTTTTTTAAACATAATTCCAAATAATAAAAATTCAAACCAAAAATATATATACAAAAAATTTCCATAGGAAGTGCATGACAAGTGCAATATGTCATGCATGAATTAATGTGTTATTAATGAATTATCTGTTGCCATTCTGTAGCTCTACAGGGGCTGAGAAAATGGCTAAGTACAGCATTTACAATCCTTGAAATCTTCCAAAGAATATTAGTATTTACATTATATTCATGTAACAAAAAAGAAGGTCTGATGTAAATTCAGTGCTGCTCATCATTTGGGCTGACTGAAAAGGTATTTAAGGATGCTTTTCAGTGAAACGTTTTCAACTAAATTCTTTCCTTTACTGAGATGTTGTCAGATGAGACCAACTTTTCATGGAAGCCTGACAGGAATATTTTGGCCATTGTATGGCTGCAATCTCTTAGCACAACTAAGATGACAAAATACTCTAATATGCTATTCTGGGACTTGTTGATAAAGTATTTGATTCTGTATTCTAGAAATACTTCCTTTTTCCTGGGAGCTGCCATTTTCTAAAGGTACTATAAAGCAGTATGCCATAATCTCTTAGGTCAGCTTTTTAAAAGAAGAAATGAGTGTTATTTTAGGACACGAAACATGTCAGTGAGTCACAATTTGCTATTTAAGAAAGAAACAAGAAAACTTTCCTCAGCGGATTAATGAATTAGATACACTAATACAGCAAGTCTTTCTTATTTCCTTTGCTGAGGGATATACTCACATTCTGGCAGCCAATAAAGCTTGGGAGGCCAGAAAATGTATTTGGGCCAGTTGAGTGTGTTTGTCTGCCAAATTAAATAATAGACCAGAGACACTGGAACAGGACTAGAGGATGTAGAAGATAAGTGAAAGCAGTGCCAGCTGAGAGATCTAATGGTTTTACTGGAAAGTGCCTTGAACAGCTTGCAGCTGAGATGAGACAAAAAGTCCATGTGGATAGAGAAACCCATCTGTCTCTGAATGTGTTTTTCCACTCAGTGTTTAGGAAAGATGCAGAAATTATTTGGGTTCCTTGATTTGCACAGTGAAAGGAAAATGGGAAAAGATGGTTGTGTTCTTCTGACACCACACATGACTTCATATCAGTTTTTGCTTTGTTCAAGATAAATCTTCTGCTTGAAGTGGCATTAAAGCATCTAGCTTCAAACAGTTCCCTATTAATAAAACTGAATGAATAGTCACAAAATTAACTACAACACATAGCTGATTCTGGCAGTGAAGAAACTCTATCCAGATGAAACCGTTTTGACATATGAAAGAAATGTTTTCTATGGTTCAAGACATATTGACTTTATACCTGGGAAGTCCCAGCAAGACATCTCTTCCAGAGGAGGTGAATTTAGAGGAAGAAAATCATACTGGAGTTACCCACCACCCTGGAAGCATGAGACTGCCTAAAACAAAGACAGATTCTCCAGTTGTCTTCTAGCGTGCAATAAGCTGATGGCTGACAGCTGACAGCTGAACGGAGAGTTTATTATTTTCAGAGTGATGGTGGCCTTCAGAGAACTAATAGCTTCTAGCTGAAAGAGGACTGGTTGAACAATTTGGGTGTGATTCAAGCAATCAGTAAACAGCTGGCAGGTTTAGGAATGCAGCTTAAACTTAGGTGGATTTTGTTCTTAAAGGCTTATATTTTTCAAGCATGGTTCCCCAGCACTTTAAGTGTACTCTATGCTTCTCTCCCTCCAAATCCAAGAATAGACAAGATTCATTGCTAACAAAGCTGAAATAATTTTTTTAATTTATAGAGCATCACCAGCGTGAGCTAAGTTTGTTTAAAATATGTCGTAATACAATACATTTGCCAAAATGCTTAAAATCTGAAACAAGCAGTTACATTTATGTATAACATGTTGAAGTAAAATATCCAAATAGTACAGATTTTTTTTTTTCAAATATAATATTCAGATCTAATCATAGTAGACTAAACAATTGTTAAGACAAACATAAAAGTCATGGTCAGATTTACACAAAAATATTTTAGGAGTCATTTTTGGAACATGGGTATAGGGAAAAGTTCCAGGTGCTGCTGGACAATGGAATATGCTTCAGTGACAACAGCAGACAAAGAATGAGCTATCTAATGATTGTTGCTGTCCTTACAGTCTTTTCTGTGCTAACCCTGAGTCACAAACAGGAAAAAAAAAAAAAAAAAAAAAAAAAAAAAAAAAACAAAACAAAACACCCACAAGATTTTTTTCAAAGTAATTCCTTCCGTGAAGAATTTACCTATATAGTGAGAGAAAAAATTACAAGGGTGAAATAAATATGCAATGAGAAAGAAGGCAGAAGCATAAAACAAATATTGAACATTCATGCTTATTTTTAACTGATGGGAGCAGCAGAAAGGAGAAAAAGAAATGCCTTTGCTATAGCGGAGACCGTTTAAGAGAAAGGGAAGAAATAAGAGATCACTATGGACAGTATAGTTTAGGTAAGGGTGAGTATAAGCAGTCTGAATGTGATGTCAAAGGATATGTGGAGATGATCAAGGGATTCAAAGAGGAAATGATACCGTACTGCATGCAGAAGATCAGTTAAGATGGAGAAGCTACAAAAAGCAGTCAAAGAGAGGATATGATTATTAACAGAATCGAAACAACACAGACAGGGAGACAGGATATTTTTTTTGTTTTTCAAAACTCAATTTGATAGCCTCTACAGGCTGTACTCTGTGTGCTGAGCACTCTTACCCTGGACAGCCAAGAACATTAGGAAACTGTTGCTGCTACTCACTTGCAGAGAAATCAGCCCTCATCAAGCACTTATTTATTGAGACTTATTCCAAGGATGTACTCCATGCTCCAGGGTCTCTGAAAAAATTCTTACAGCAAATATTAGATTTATTAGCTGTTCAGTTATTAAAGTGTTCAGATAAAGTAAGTCATAACTGCCTAACCACAGTGGGGCTATTGTCAAAACTAGATCAGGTCAGCCTTGACTTTTTCTGGCTGAATCTTGGAAATCTCCAAAGATTTTCAAGAAACCTCCAGGGATGGAGAGCCCACAAAGTCTGTGATTGCCAGTGTTACATTGTCCTTGCAGGACAGGTTTTTCCTAATGTCCAGTTTAAGCCTCAGTTATTCTTCTTCAGAAATTCCTATAAATTCTCATAATTTATAACAGAAGTTAAAATGTCACTATTTTAAAGACAGTTTCAATACCAGAAGACAAGTTCCATGCATTCAGCTATACTTCCTATAGACCCTTTCTACTATAAGAGAAGCAGCAACAGCACTAAACTGGTCAGCATCTTAAAGAGGAGAATCACACAAACATGCCTAACTATTTATACTGTTAATCTAATTTTATACTCGATGTGTGCCTCCATTTTACCATCACCTATGTTATGACAAAAAAGGCACGTAGTTCTCACAAACAAGCTTTCCCCCACGATTGTAAAGAGAGCTTTAACCTAACAGCAGAGCCGTGAAAAGCTTCTTGCTGCATGCAAAGGTAGAGGTCTGAGATTACTCTTTACCCTGGATTCATGCTACAGGCCGCCCCTGTTATGAATGAAGTTTTGGTCATCCTAGCTGGGAAATTGAAAGCAGCTGGATATAATGCTTGCCTTATGTGCTGCTGGCTACAGAGGCTGGCATTCCTTAGCTGTGCAAATTTCCTCTGTCCTTGGAGGAGCACTTTTTGAGTGCTATAATGACAGTAATATGTGTATTCTCCTACTGTCACACTCCAACTTGGTCTTCAACCCATTATTTCTTCTCCCCTCCCAGTTAAACAGATTTCCCAGTTTGGGCAAATCTGGTACAGGCACTTATATTGGATGCCTGTGCTGCCTCTCATTTGCAATAAGAGCACATTGTCAATGGTAATGTTTTATTTCTCTCTTCTGGTTCAAATAGGAATGCAATTTTCTCCATATATCTGAGCAAGGAATCAGTCAGCGTCAGCGACAGAGGGAAGCTTAATGGGCCGACAGTTGTTTAGCATGAGTCTTAGACCTTACAGTTTTAAAATGCTGATCCCTTAATTAGTAGTCTTCATGTTTTTGGTTTTGTCTTTAATGAAATGAGCACTTTAATTCTGTTGTGGAATCATTCAGGCAGATCCGAATAAGCCTTTATATTTCCCTCACGAATTAGATGACCACAGCATTGGAACTACATTTGCGGTTTATTTTTAATTTGTATCCTCTTGTCAATGCACATTTTCAAGTATAGAAGTAACCTTAAAAAGAGTAACTCTGCCCTAACATAACCATCTGTAGCAAAAGAGTAAGTACTTGGCAACACTAACTAGTTCATAGAAATTCTTACTAGATATAAATAATCTGATTTTCTGGCAGAGAAAGTCCTCACAGTGTGATCTTTAGTTAGAGGAAAGAAAACTTATGTTAGTTGGCACATCCAGCAGCATAATGTAGTTATTATTAAAAAAGTGACCATGTAAAAATGGCACCTTGTTAAACAGTGTAACAACTCTCTGTGTGTATTCTGGGGCAGATTGGCTTACACTGTTTAAAACAAAAACAAACTTTTATTGCTTTCTACTCCTGTTAACACTGCTGAGCCAATACATCCACACAGAGCAGCAAGAGGCCAGAGCCAAATACTGACTGGAGTGTTTCAGCAGGACCAAGGTGGACTTTAAATATATAAGTCATTAATGCAGATTTAAAAAAAAAAAATCAGCTACTACCTACATTTCTAACAGAATCTTCTTTCTAACAGAACCCCTGATGACAGGGGTTTTGAAGAACACGCCTGGAATTTCAAGACCTCTTGTGGTACTGGCAGCTTTGATGCTTCCCACCCAGCAGCTGCATTACCAGAGGTCTCAGACACGCTCCCCTGTTGTGGGTACAGCTGGGATTTCTGGACGTGCTGCTGTCTGGCCAGAGCTGCTCTGCATTTCTTCTCCATGCTGAGCCTTCTGCTTCAGGGAAGCTTCAGGTCAATTAGTGATACATGCTGCACAGTGGCTGCTTCGAGACCAGTGATTTAGATTGCTCAGGACTGCTCTCTAGCATGGAGACCTTTGGAGAGAAATGTGCCTTATCCCTGATCTTAACTTTATCTTCCTGCAGCTCAGAATGTCTGTATTTCTCTGCAAGAAGGTTCAGACCCCAAGCCATGGAAAGGTACCCAAGACACCAGCTGTTTGACAAAACTGGATGATGGGTGGCATTCTCCACTCGTTTTCTTGAAGCTGGATTGTTGTGTTCCAGCAGATGTAAAGAGTACCAGGGCAGTGATATTACAGCTTTGTCACAAGGTCTCACTTTCATAGTCAGAAGTTCCCAGTTCTTGATTTCAGGGTTGCCTATGCATTTTACATTAAGTAGTTCCTACTAGGAACTAGGAGGAAAGAAACAGGTTCTATTCGTAGTCTAGGACTTGTTAAATCTTTCCACTGCAGCTAAACCCGCAGGCTATTGAGCAGGAGAAGGACAGTCCACGTTTAGGTGCTTAGGTGGTATGTTGTGTAATGACCATGGTGCTTCCGTTGATGCCCACAATCAAGGGTTTAATCACCTGGGGTACATTGACATGGAAAACTGAACTGCCTACATCCTGCAACCACCCTGTGGGCTGAGTGAGAGGAAGGGGAGCTGAAGATGCTGTTTTGAAGACAGATGTCTGATCATGTTTGAGTTTAATGGATCTGAGTTTTATCCATATTCTGTTTTAGCTGATTCGTGCACAAAATTGTCATCTCCCTAAAACTTATTTCTTGCTTTTGTCATGGAAGATAATAACGCTTACAATGAAAAGAACCTTATGGAATACACAGTCATTAGAAAAATATTTTTTACGTTAAAATTGCATTTTAATGAAAACATACCTGATCTACAGCTACTGACAACCTGTTGTCTCCAAGACATATTCCTATCTTTTTAAGGTTTTCCACTGCGTTGCATCGCAAATTTTTTATATCACAAAATGTTCAGTACCTCATGTCTTTGAGACATATAGTCCTACTTTACTAGAAATCTTAAATTCCTGGATTTTTCAGTTATTATTGGTCCCAGCTGTGATCCACGTAGGTGATTAATATTAACAAATAAATAGAATGAAAAGAAAGATAAGAAGATATTTTGATTTGCTATATAATTATAATGTTTGTGTGCTGTATTTGTTCATATTATATTTCTTCTGCCAATAAATTGTATTCTTAACTCTACTCTTTGTATATAAGATTAAAACAATGTTTAAATGGAGATAGTATTGATAAGGCAAAACCTAATTTTATTTAACATTGCAACTAAAAAGGCATAGATAAAATTGCAAAATTTATATCTTTTTCTAAGCAAAAATCACAAATTGCTACTGTAACAATAATCAGTGGCACCCACCTTCTAGGGGATGTACTCTAAACTGTCTATGACACATTTTCAGGATCTTTCCTAACACTTTCAAAGAAGCCTTTGCAATTGATTTTTGGGCATTTAAGTTCCAATATCTGTTTGCAACTTCAAAAAAACTTTGGATTTTTTATTTTTGTGGAAGAAAACCACTATCCTGTGATTCACTGAAATCATTGCCACAGATATTTTTGGTTGTAAAAAATGTATGTAATGTAATTTATTTTAAAGCACTTTTAAAGATCTGCAGTGCTGACTCAGAGGTAATGGTCAATTGTATGAAATGAGATTTAAAGCAGCTTTTAGAGGACTGGTATGTAAAACTTAAATGTTGCTATTATAAGTTATATTCTAGAAGGTTATTCTTACTTAAATGTTGAATGGTTAAGAATAAACAGCTACTTTGTGATAGCTAGAGTTAGGTATGAAAAATCCTACCCATGATGTCCAGGGGAGTATCTACTGGCACAGACAAAAGAGTGCTACAGGTACATACATCAAATGTCATATGAGGAAATATCTTCTTTTTCCTCAAACATAGATCAGTCCTTTAATGTACCAGAGAGATGACCAGTGAGCCCACTCTGCAGTTGTTTAACTTCAGTTTATTTGCCTCAGTATGATCAAATTTTAAAACTGCACCCCTTTCCTTTAAATGGGTGAGAATGAACATGCGAAGGAAATGTTTAAATAGTGCCAGCATATGGAAGCTCCACATTTCTAAAAGTCAACCCTGAGTGATAACCCAATTTAAAACTGGAAAATTAAACCAGAAAGTAGGATGTGTCTACAATAACTAAACTGAAAGTTGTTCTTTTTTTCAAGCTAGAGCTTGAAGATAATTTCTGCCTGGTTTTCCAATGCAGTTCTGCTTTTGCAGCTACAGGTGAAATATTGTGCTGCAATGTTTGCAGAGCTCAGAGGAGCTGAGGAAATAAATTCTAACTGACTGATAAAGGCTGCAGCTATCGACATACTGTCTGCCTTCCCAGCTAGTCCATGTCATTCATTAGCAGAGATACTATCTTAGCAGGTGCATTAGTGCCTAGTATTGTCAATAACATTTAGGTGAGTACTCAGATGCGTTATGAAGAGATGGCATTTTTCACTGGTACCATTAAATATCTATGGTTACAATTCCTGAATCACTGCATTCCCTTTCCTTGTACCTTGGTCTTGTCATACAGTGAATTTTTTTAACTCCCTATTGTTCCGAGGTGGTTTTTTTGACTATGATCCAAAACCTACCACATGAGGTCAGGTAAAATTCTACAAATCTTCAAAGATTCCACCTTGCGCTTTCTGAATATATGATATGATCTAAGGCAAATCTGCAAAATCCCCCTAGCAAAATGTTGTTAAAGACCTGATTCTGTAATAATTCTGTCTTCAGAACTACTTTTTGATAATGAGAGTTTTGAAATGTGGATTAATGGCTAGAGCCGACCTCTATCCCTTAACAATGACATCCTCCTTACAATAGCAGAGAACAGTCTTTCCTTTGAAAAAATACTTAAATTCAAGATAGTTACTTAAAAAATGAGAAAGACGTATAGACAGTGTTGCCCACACAGATCTCTAAAGGCATTTCTGAAGTAAAAAAAATTGCCAATAAACCCAGACTTAATCTTAAATTAGCTATTGCCACAGCCCTCTGAAAGGCTGAGAACATTCTGCAAGGTGTTCCTGTGAATATTTGTGTAGCTACTCTGTAGTTCACTAGTTATAAAGGTAAGACCTGTGGCACTGAGCATATTGCCAGATGCTCTTGACTTCTAATATGGTGATTTTATTCCTATTAAATCCTACTGGGGAGAGCTTACAGATTGGCAGTGACCTTGAATGTGGCATGGGTTACAAGGGGAAATTCCAGTAAATTTCTTTCACCATGATTATTACAGTGCAGGGAGAGTCTCTCTGTTCTTATGTATGACCTGAGGGCACTGACAGCTCCAGGGGAACCAGAACAGAGAAATTAACCCACTGTTCCTTCTCTGTAAAAATGAGCAAACTGGTACCAAACAAAGGCTTTCTATACTTTTACATCCGTTCTTTGACATCCCTTATCATGTCTAGATTAGGAAAGAGAATAAGGAAAGGAAAATTCAGAGGGATTTTCCTCATGGTGCAAGCAGTGCCATGAGTCTTGCAGAGGCTGCCCATTCACCACTGTCTTTATTAGCCATCAGTGGACCTTTCTCATACACATTGGTTTCATCTTGTTAAATCCCATTTTTAATAATGGTAAAAAATCTAGAGCCAATGAGTTCCCCAGCTCCTTCACACAGAATGGGAAAAAAAAGTATTTCCTCTCTCTGCTTTTAACTTAACGCCTCATGATTTCATTTAGTTCCCTCCAGTTCTGGTATTACGAGAAATAGTGAAAAATTATTCCACATTTACCTTCTTTGCCGTGCTTCTGCCATATGTTTCTTTCTCTTTCTCTTTTCTAGGTTAAGTTTTAGTGCATTTAGGCTCTGCTTGTGCAGAAAGAAGCCTCCTCCCTTTCTTTGACTTCCTTGTTGCATTTTGTATAATTTATTTCTTATTCTACTGTATCTTCTTTGAAGTGGAATGACCAGAACAAGGCATGATAATTAAAAACGGTTTGCATAAGGAATTCACAGAGCAATATAGCGGTTTCCTGTTTCATTTTCTATTATTGTCCCACTAATACCTAGCATTCAGTTTTCCTTTTGACTAAGCAATGAGACAGGGATCACAAAAACCTGTGACTTACAGATCTCTTCCCTCAATGTTAGAAGTTCATTCAGAGTTCATCATTTGTATGTATAGTTGGTGTTGGTTTTATCATGTGCATTATGTAAATTACTGACAATGAATTTTATTTTCCGTTTTATCACTCTGACACTCAATATTACAAGATGCTTTTGCAGAACACTATGGTCAATTTTACTTTTGGCCACTGAGGCTATTTTTGTATCATTTACATTTTTCAGGTTGTTTAAGAATATTCTCAGCCCCTAAGATATTTCCACATGGGGCTCCCCTGACAATCCACACCCTTTTTTTTGAGAATGAGCACTTATTGATGTAATTTGTTACCTATTTTTCAACCAGGTACTGATCCACAAGAGAACTTCCTACTTTTCCACATGACAGTTTAGTTTCTTTAAAAGTCATTGTAGTAGTTTTAGAAATCCAAGATGGGTTAGATGGGAAAACTTCTGCATGTGATCACTGACTCCTTGAAAGAACTCATACCTCTCAAATTTGGGAGGCATAAATTTACTCTTCAGATGTTAAATACTGTCTCAGCCTGTCCTCATAGGAGAGGTGCTCCAGCCCTCTGATCATCTTTGTGGCCCTCCTCTGGACTTGCTCCAGCTGGTCCATGTCTTTGTTATGTTGGGGGCTCCAAAGCTAGACACTCCAGGTGGGGTCTCATGAGAGAAGAGTAGAGGGGGAGAATCACCTCCCTTGACCTGCTGGCCATGCTTCTTTTGATGCAGCCCAGGATGCGGTTGGCTTTCTGGACTGCAAGTGCACTTTGCTGGCTCATGTTGAGCTTTTTGTCCACCAGCACTCCCAAGTCCTTCTCCTCAGGGCTGGTTTCAACCCATCCTTTGCCCAGCCTGAATTTGTGGCTGGGATTGCCCTGACCCATGTGCAGGGCCTTGCACTTGGCTTTGTTGAACTTTATGAGGTTTGCACAGGCCCACTTCTCCAGCCAGAGAGGTCCCTCTGGATGGCATCCGGTCCCTTCAACGTGTTGACGGCATCACACAGCTTGGTGTAGTGAAAATCAAGTTACCATTTCACATACATGCACTATAAAGCCATCATCCACAGAATGTGTCTGAAACAAATGATGAGAGTGAAAAGAACAGTTCCCATTTCCCATTTTATTTGAAATTATTAAGAAAGTAGACCACTGTGATAAAATACTGTGGAACTACAGTATAAAAAGTTCAATCTACTATAAATTTGTAAATGCAGTCTACAAAGAGACTGAAAATATGAGGTCTAAGCTTTTTTTTTTGCTTTCTTTATGATACATAGAAGAGACCTGAAAAATTATATGGAGAAAAGGGACTAATTCTCTTGTTACATTATAGCAAAACAAGTTTAGGGAAGACAGAGGGCAATAAGAAGTGTTTGGCTTTTCTATAATGAAAAATCCACATTTTGTTTCTGCATAAGTCTTTTTTCCAGAGTTTCCAAAAAAAGTCAATTCATCTAAGACAGGCATGAGTGATTTTTCTTTTGCATTGATGAAAACAATCTTGTCTGTTTATTTCCTTTTAGTACATATGTACACACAAATACTTGGAAAAAAATGGTGTATGAACATCTCTAACGGCATCTTTTGTTCTCTCTCTTTCAGCTTAACCAGCAAAGAGATGTGAATGTAGGTTAAAAAGTTGTTAACAAATCTCTCCACAAAACCGACAGGACTTTACTGATATTTCTATGATTTAACAATAGCAGAGAATGAAAGCCTTTAGAAGGGAAAAGCAAAAGCACTTTCACGGTGTCTTTATCATAAAGAAACAAAGGTTACCTATTAAAGAAAAGAAAATTGGGTTATGTGCTCTTTAAGTATAAATATGTAACAGGTTCAAATAGCCATTTGAAAATAGTCTTCAAACAAATTTTCTGGTACCGTGCTATGATTTTTTTTTTTCTGGCTTAACAAAGCCTTGCAGTAAGAATTTGTAGAAAATTTGAACAAAGCCACAAGCTATTAACTACTGTCAAAAATAACCACTATCTTCATAAAGTTCTTTGCTACTTCAGCTACAGCTGGAATTTGCTGTTCCTTAAGGAACATAAGAAGTAATGTTGAAACAAATCAAAATCACTCTTAACCACAACGTTTATCTAGTCCTATCATCTCCATTATGCAAGAGGAGCTGTGGTGTTTGTTCCTTGTTTTCCTGTTTACGCTTTACACTCTGTTGTCCTCAGGATTAGGATTACAACCATGAATGAGAAAATATCATGGAGATTTAAGACATCTTTCATGCTTCCCTTGGAGTAGCTCCTGTTGATGGAGACATGAATAGTTACAGGGAACACTACTATTTTCAATGGAAATTTGCTATAATTTGAAAATGTAAATGTAAATAAGTAAATGAAATGTAAATAAGTAAATACAGTGGTAGGCATAATGTCTGATTGTTGAAACTACATAGTGTCAGGTTCTTCAACAAGTTAAGTAGAATTCCAGAATATTTTAAAAGCAGGCATTTAAAGTGAATGCAGAGTTATGACCTTTTGCTAATGAATTTTGCAGTAGGTAGTGGCTCTTGGCTGTTATAAAACCTTACCAGCATTTTCCCCTTCAGAGTAGGTTCATCATATATAGAGGAAGTATTTCTAAGAAAACAGTAGCTGGTAAAGCTATGAATATGCTCACAGTTAACACCATTTTTCCATTGCTACTTCTATAAGAAATTGCAGTAGTAAACATATGACTCTATTTTAAAGTTAGTGTAAGTATAGCTACATTTATAATCCACTAATCTGAACAGTTGCATCTCTCCAACATCTCTTTAACAGACCTTTAATAAGACTTTGCATGAGTTGAGAACCTTCATTTATGTATCACAGTAAAGGGCAGAGATCATGAGTTGAATAGTTTTCATTCATCAGGTACTGTGTTTTCTCTATATATTTACTAGTGCATAAATAAACCCTCTAAAATAAGTATGCATCAAATGGGACTTTTGACTTATTCCATCTCATCTTCTCCCTTGTCTCACATGTATTGCACTTAATCTTTTCTTGGACCTTCTTTGCCAAAAACCATAGATAAATTGGAGCCTCCACCTGGTGCCACATTGCTATTGGGTTGACCTGGTTGGCCAGGAGTCCTTTATTCTCCCAGTCCCTACTTTTGCCTTCTGCGACTTGGGTAACGTGGCTAGAGATCTTGCTGGTGAAGACAGAATCAAAAAAGTCATTGAGTACCTCAACCTTCTCCATGTCCCTGGAGACTGTCAAGGCAAGTGAAGAGTCTGGATATAGTAGAAAGTGCTTGAGTGGCAATATAATTCTGTTCTTTGACAGAAATGAAGAAAAGGTTGTGGTTATGAGTTGTCCTTCCAAAGTTTTGGTGTAGGGTACATGCCTTCCTACCTGGATAGAAAAGGGAGTGTGCTGGTGTTACTGAGATGTGCCCTGGCAGGCTGCACATTCCTGAGGTTGCTGGCTTGGCTGAGATGACGAAGGGGAGTAAGAGCAATACTGGGCAGCACGGCTCAAGGGTGCAGTAATAAGACATGAGGGTGTTGTGCTTCAGGTTGTAGTAACAGATGCAGGGATGTTCTCACCAAAGGCGTAAGTATGTATCCCATAGATGACTCATATAAGCAGAAAATCCTGTGGCACTTCTGGGTTTATCAGGTGGCATTCTCTGTGACATTCACTTCTGTGGTTAGATAGCACAAGCTCTTCAGGAATTTGGCTCTAAGGAGAGAGTTGAAGGCACTCTTGCAGGACAGTGTGAATACAGCTACTGATTCTTTTGTATTTATTCAGTGTATCCATTGATTTCAAACAGTTCTGTAACTGTGCATAGCTACAACGGGCTATGGCATCAATTAACACTTTAGAGTGTAATAACTCATATCCCACAGTCAGTGACATATCTGCCATAGCTTTCAATAGAGCTTAATGTGTGCTCATTCCAGGTGAATTACCTCTTACAGAAAGAAAAAACAGACTTTTAAATTTACTTTCTTCCTTTTCTTTAGAGTTTCTTAGCTGTTTCCTTTTCTTGCATCTACTGATCTTCTTCCTTCCTTTACTAGACTTTCTTTTTACATTCTCAAACAGGACTTGTTGTTTTTTTTTTTTTTTTTTTTTTTTTTTAAGCAACTTTTATTCAACCAGGATTCTTTAAGCATTTGAAGACGGAACATGCATCTTCCACATAAAAAGACTCCTGGACCAAAATATCAACTGCATTGCACTGGTGTAAATCAGAAGTACCTTCACTGAGGTTGATGCAGTTATAACAATATAAAAATAATGCAGATGACATGTCTCTAAGACCTGCTACTGTAATTCCTTGAGTAACTAGTCTCTCAGTTTAAGCTTGTACCAATCAATCTCAGTGAGAAGTGGGAGGAAGAGAGAGAACAGAAGTTAAATGGAATCTTTATAAACACCTTAGCTTAGTAAGTATGTGATACTGTTATTGTAAACCTTATCAAATTTTGTTACTTTGGGGTTTTTTTGTTTATTTTCTTTTGGTTTTTTGGACAAAGAAATTACTTGCTTTCTTCAGCTAAGTGCTAAACACTTGTCTGAATAATAATTCAGGAAGGAAATACTACCCCTTCTTTTCAGGCCCATCGAATATTATAGTTCATATTCCTCCTTTTCTCTGCAGCACACAACCATATACATTTCATACCATGATCTTATAAACCTGCCATCTTTCCTTTGAATTATAAGATGTTAATTTTTTTTTCATCAAATATGAATCATAAAACCACTTTAATTTCCAGTTAACCTTTTCATGCCACAAGCTTGCTAGCTTCCTCTTAGTCTATCAGCTGAATAATGCTGCTTTTTCTACCTGGAACAGTGAATATTTTCAGTTCACTATCAGCTACTCTACCTACCTATTCTCTGTCTGGATAAAGGTTTAAATGTGTAGTAAATAGTGTATCTAAAAAAAAGAGAAGCAACATAACAATAATCTCTAAATCAGCTTTACATGCTGCCTTAAAACAGCAGAATACTTTTCATCATTTAAATAGTAAACTCCGAAACATATTCTAAATTCACTGCTATACTCCCAGGGGAGGAGAAGATCTGCTGAATTACACTCTGAGAGGTGGGCTAGCACAGACGTGTCCTGGTCTGGACAAGTAAAAATAATCAGGGTTACCAGTCTTTTAGTGTGACTAACCCACTTTCTAAGTCAGTGACACCAAAGCAGTTTATCCGTTTTCTTGGAAACATGCCTGTGCTTCTGTCCCCTTCCTTCTTGAAATGTACTGCACACAGAGCAGCTGCCAAGCCAGATGAATTGCACACTAGAGGGAATTGTTGAAAATAAGCAGAATGAAGAGTGAAAATAGGACTTGGGAATAATTGCAGGAGAGGAAAACAAGCATGGTTTTCTCCATTGTGGTTTCCTCTTAACCGCTTTCCAAATGCTTCGCGTACTATGGAAAATATCCTAGAGAAAAGGTGTAGTGGCTCAAGCTGAATCAAAAGCTCATTGCTGTCAATGACTTTTGACCAGCTAACCCCCAGTCTCCCAGCATCCTGCATTCAAGGCCTCATGTATTAGTGAAAGACAGAAAAGATTGCACTCAAGTACAAGATTAAATTTGGTGCCTACGTTCAAAGTTGGAATCAAGACCTGCCCATCTCAGAGTCTGCCTGACTGCCCAGGCACATTCCTCCTCCAGCCTCTAGCTCTGTCTTCCCAGGGCTGAGTAGCTCTGTGGCTAGTTCACAAGCCATCGTACAGACCATCCAACAAGCAACTGGAACAGACACCTGAAAAAAAAAATGAAGTTAACTTTCTTAAAGGAGAGTTAGATAACCAATTTCTCCTGGGGATACTATTCAAGCACTCATCCTAGAAGCAGGGAAGAGCTTATTTCATGCTCTCATCTACCCAACAGGATGCACGCCTGTATTTTCTACTGCTTCCTAACCATTATAGACACTTTAATGCATTGTGGGAGAAAGAGGGAACATTTCCGGCTCTTCCTGTTGAAGCAGTGCAACTGCAAAAGAATGTAAGATTTATTGTTCTATAAAGAGACTAAGACACAACACAAAGCAAGACAGTATTTTCTGTATTCCAGCTTGGAGGTGGCCATCTAGGCTTCTTGTCCTGAGCAGAAGCTTTATAAGGATTTAAGGAAAAATCATTGTGTAAAAAAATGTGTAAGGGCTGTTTGAAGAAGGATTAGGATTCCGATATCTTATTGTCAGTGTCTTAGCCATTAAGCTATGAACTAAGTTCATATATTCTGCATATTTTTTTTGTTTATTTTCCAATTGACCCTGATTTTATACTTGTCTTGTCACTATTGGGGTGTGCTTGGGGATGCTGGGAGAATGCTTGCCAAGCCATATCCATCTAGATATGAAGATGGAGGTGTGGCAGGCCCAGCCATCTGTTATGTATCAAGCTTGTCATCTAAGTCAACACTGAGAAAGAGCTATACATCTATCAATTTGGCACCACTAGGGTTAGAGAGCAATAGAAGTGGGGTGTCTGGAGTCATCCTGTGGGACTGCAGAAGAATTTAGGCTCCTAGTTCAGATTTTAGATGCTTAAATCCTTTATTAGGTCTGGTCCTAAATTAACTAAATATGCATATACCTCCATCAGACCCTCAAGTCGGGAAGCAGAGTAAACTCTAGTGTGTTCTCAACTACCCTGTATATCTTATTCCTAGGATTACTTAGTAGTGTGGAGTGATTGAGATCTGACTGCAGGTGGTTCCCATCCTAACAGATGACGTCAGGATCCATCTTAGTTGCACAAAGCTTCTAGTCATTGCTGGTTCTGCAATCTTACTCCAAAAAGAGCTGCTGTATGTGTAATGGTGTGATCTAGCCCCTCCACGGGTTCACTCCACACATGAATATGCATAAAAAACCCTATACCTAAATGCAAGCATGCATTCTTACACCTTTATGTGTGAGTCCAAACTGATCTGAGTCCCATCACTGAATATAATCTTGGTGAATTTGTCCCCCAGTACTTTAAGACAGGCTGCTCTGGCCTCTTTGGTTAGTGGGAGATACCTGAAAAGAGGAATAACCAGAAACAATTTTCTCCTAGTCACCACCAATGTTACTTTATTTTGGCATTAACACAGCTACTAAAAGAACTGGATGGTTCTCTTGGCTAGTAGAAATGCAGGAGTATTTATATTACAAAGAAAGCTAGGCCTGATCCTCAAATTACAGACAGTGCTCCAAACTCTCAAGTGTGTTGCTTGCTCAGACATATATATTGTATGCATATTTGGTTTTAATACTGCAGTCCTTATTCAAGCAAAACCACCCACTATAGTAAAAAATAATAGTGTAATTTGGCATCCGATAACAATCTATTCCCAAGTTACATTATTCTCCTACCATCACTGTTGTTTCTTGCTTGAATAATTATTATTTTTTCAGAATTCTCCAGCTTTATTCATTAATTTTCTTTCTCCTTCTAATAAGAGAGAATAAAACTTGCCAAAACTTCAAGATGAGGATGCAGTTTTCATATAATGTTATTATCGTATTTCTTGCATATGCTAATAAAACTACAATAGGTAGTGTCATATTTCTTCTCTTTCTTCTTCTTAATACAGTCAAACATTGGAGTCTCTGTTAAATATTTAGCAGATACTCCACTGTGGTGTTTCCAAAAAAACCACCCCTGTGTCCATCTTTTTTTTCATTTCTAAAAAGTAATACACTTGCTTTTGAGGAAGGTAAATTTTATGAAATAGAAAGCTAGCAAAAGGCAAAGAAAGTATATTAGAAATATATTTTATTTCTCTTCTGTATAAGATCTTCCAGTGTGAAACCTTTCTAAAATCTTGCATAGAGACATTTTGTATTTCAAATGTATTTTGAGAGAAAACAGCATCGTAGACTTAGACTCTAGACTTTCCTGAGGTCTCATTATTTTCAAAGCAATATGTTTTTTGATAGTGTGTGTACATATACATATGTGCAGTCACATATGTACATGCCAATAGTTATAGAGTGCCATCTGCTGTCATATGAAACTAAATAATTTTAATTCTGTTAAGTTTCTAGGATCAATAAAGTTGTCGTGCCCTTTGATAACTTTCTGATTAAGTTGCAGTAACAGACAAAGCATATTTTAAAATTGTAGGAAAAGTGGAGGTGCTTTTTTCCCTACCTTTCAACACATTGACCTCTCTATACTGCTTTAAGTCATATCATTGCTTAATCTCCCTGGCTGACCTATCTGTGCTTTATTCTTTTGATCATAAATTAAAATATAGGTTTGTGACAGGCTTGTATAAAATATTGTTAATTTACTAAAAATGCTAACCCATTTAGACCAACAGGTTATTCTCTTGTTGATCTAGAAATAAATTATACAGAGTCCAGGCACAATGTAAATAACAGCAGAGATGTTCGCAAGCAGTATTCAATCTGCTTTTTGGGAACGAAAATCTAAACTTGTTCTTCAGGCCAAAAGTCTGCCTTCAGAATTAGAGTCAGAGAAAGATTAAGGCAAAAAAAAAAACTTTGACAGCTATAACAGCTCCTGAAGGAGGCAAATCCAAACCCCCAGGCCACATGGAATTTCATTCAAGACTGAAAACTTGCTCAAATGCTGTGTCTCTTAAGACTGTTCAGTACTTCCCTCTGGTGGCCTGTCCCATAAAATGTTTCTCACAAAAGTTAATTTATTTAAATCAATCTCTCTTTGAATTTAGGAAATTTTCTGAAAATGTAGATGCATAGAAGTTTGTTCCAGTTTTCAGATGGGGTCTGAAGTGGCTTTAACTAGAAGGTTGTAAAAAACTTTTTAGTATTATAACATGTTTTGTAACATAATCTTGGTTTCCAGTTTGGATTGGGTGGGTCATATAGATGAAATTTATCTAAACTTGAAAGCTCAGGAAAATCACAAAAGGATATTTACCTCAGTTTTTAAGAAAGCTGGAAGAAAGAAAGCCAACCATGTACTATTCTGGGCAAGCTGAAATTTTAATACCTTTAGGAAATGTAGCCAGGGAATCAGCATTTTCCTGTATCTATCATGACTGTACAACTAAGCCTCCCATCCTGCCATGGCATCTTTATGTGCTGCCGTGATTATTTTGTATTCCTCATGAAATGTATTCCTGTAGAAATATCCCAATCTTTGTACTCTAACAGGACAATATTTTATGGTTTTGCTGCTTATGTATTTTCAAAACCAATCTCAATGGTTGCTATTTCATTTTATAGGCATTGAAAGGTAGATACCTGTAACCTCATTTTCTAGGTTACTATCACTGGTATTTTCAGTATTTTTTTTTTGCAATGAGCACCTAAAATAGGCTCTTAATTTAAGCACCAATATAAAAAAGAGGAGATAAAAGGAGCTAATAACTATGGGTAGGATTTGAAAAGTAGTACTAGCTTCTCATTCACTCTCCTTTTCCTGAATCATTCCTTATTGTCTGTTTTAACGCACGTTACCTACAATTCAAATTGCTGTGTGTGACATTCTTCTGTGAAGTATTTAACTTTCTGCTCTTTTCTTGTTACTCATTTGATTATGTAGTCTTTGATATATACTTTTATACGCTATTGTGATTACCTGAAATATTTAGTCTGTGAAAGATACTGATTTCTTTAAAAGTTGCTCTCCCCCTCACTTTTTCATCTCCTTCTACAAGACCTTTTTTTTTTTTCATGGAATACTGCTGTACTGTCTTAAACAGCAGTCAAGGTAAAATATGGGAAGAACAGACCCTAAATTTGAAAACTCATTCAGTTAGGTCCAATGTTAAGTTTTTACTGCTTTCCATAGTTTCCTGGTGGTTTCTAATCCTGTAGGATGCAGAAAAGGCAAGCATACCCAGACCATACATCCATATCGTTTGTATGGAAGACTAAACAAAGCTGCATGTGGACCTGCCTCGAAAAGTGAGATTGCCACTGGAAGGATGGTTCAAAAATATTAGCCAGTGGGAACTCAACTCATTTGTGTCAGCCTTCAGTGTTTTCTTATACAAACCCCATTTCTAAGTAGAAAATAAATGAGACTCAAGTCGCCATGTAAACCTGACAAAAACGTATACTTTTAAAGCAATACCATTAAAGGCTAACACTGAGGAGGATGTTTCAAATGGATTTCAAATCCCTATACTTCCCTGAAATTTTGGCAGAAAAATATAGAACAAAACACTCAAATGACTTACCTAGGATTTTGGTTTAAGTGATTAACTGTTGCATTTTCAGTTTTCTCTACAGCTAGACACTTCCCATCTTCCTAAGTCCTGGGGAGTCAGCAGCATAACTCCATAGGTATGTGGAAATTCGGTAGCTGAAAAAATATGGCAGCCTGGCAGCCCATTCAGGCTTGGCAAGCAGACAGGTAAGAAACCAGGTGGAGAAGGAGACAGCTTGTCTTAATCACTTAATTCCTTAGATAAATTTGACAGAAACAATATAGTATCGTAATATTTTAGTGCGATGTAATTGGCTTATTGTACCAGGTAGATTTTCAATCTACCCTAAGAGTAGTTTGCACTGCCAGAAGAGCATCCACCTAGGATCTCAAAGCACTTCCCACATGGTCCCGAATGAAGCCTTGTAACACATCCTTCACCTTGGGTGAGAAAAAAACATGGGAATGGAAACTTTTCCTTTCACTGGAAACAATCCAAATCAGCATCCCTGAGCACTCCCTTCACTTCAAGTGGAAATATTAACATAAATTTCACACATATCCTCTGAGAGAGAGGACTTATTCTTTCACAAAAGCAGATATGTTCTGTCAAGAAAGACAGGAGCAAAGGAAAAGAGGTCGATCCTGGCATTACAAACAGTTCTTATTTTTGCTTAAAAATTGCTTAAGCAAGCTCCAGACTCAATTTCCACAATAATTAACTGGAGTAACTTTATTTTCAGAGTTGTGGTTTACCTGTAGGCTTGCAAATTTGGCAGAAGTTTTATATACCTAGCTTTATTCATACACTTTTAAAAACATATGAGTGATTATTAAAAGAGTAAGTAATGCTCACTTTAAAAATATGCTGCTGTAAGTAAAAAAGTTGAGGACAAAAGCAGATCATATCCCAGTTGCCACTGTAACCATGTAAGTGAAAAAATAATGGAATTCAAAAGCCTTCAAATATCTTTCAGGTTTGAAGTATTATTACAGATATTCTGTCTGTGAATATATACTGCGACTTAATATGTGTTCATTAAGTGCTGTTTTTCCTGTCTTCTGTAAAAAAAGTAGATACTATTTTTCCTCTTTTTGTTTACTCCTTTTTTTTTTTTTTACTGTATATTTTTTCATTTACTAGGTGCCTTTACCAAGTGACTTGCATCAATGAATTCTAGTTTTTCTTGTAATTGAAATATAAGCACCTAATGTAATTTTTAAGATCTACAAAGTGCCAGTGAGGTGTCAAACTAAAATTAATGTCGGTGCAAGACCATTCTGTAATTTTCTTACAGTGTCAAATATCAAGGTCAGATCTGATTACACCAATAGTACAACGAGAGGTAAAGAAACCCTTGGGTGCTCTTTACTTGGCTCCATGGGACCAGGTCTTTTACTACAGATCATAAATCAGAACAGAAATTACAATATTTCACACTCCAATGTGAAAGCATTTTTTCCTCTTTCAAGACTTTATCGTTATACTATTATTATAGACCTTATCATCATACACTACTGTAGTGCATTATTACCATCCAAAGAAAGAGATTTACTTGAATAAAACAGATCATTATGTCTTCTATAATTAAGAGAGTTTTGAGGAAAGCTTGCAATGGTATCCCTAGGGGTTCTGGAAAGTCCTTCTTTAGCTCTTGGAGACCAATGCTGTGTTTTAGAATTTTACTGTTCTTCTTTTGTTACCACTAAAAAAGCTCGCAACAACAAATTGTCATTGAGTCCAGAGAAGAATTAAGTTTAATAGCATTCCCAGCCATAATATTTCAAATGCAAGCATTATGCTACATAGCATAATGTTGGCTTGCAATAACAAATATCTTAATGCATCTTAGACTCCTATTTATTGCCTGTTTTTTATGAACTTGACATATATTTAGGTAATTTTTTTCAAACTTTTCATTGAAACATGAGATGGGAAAAGAGAAGTGTTGTCACAGCTGTTGTTTTTATTGTTACTGTTGTTTAATGAAAGCCAGCTTCCAGTTACAAGAAGTGAAACCTAAGAAATCTGCTAGGTAGTAGACAAAACACAAAACTGTGTGAACTGACAGTCCTAGGTACAGCTTCACAAAGACATAATGTATTTAACTTTCTTAATAACCAGCTGAAACTAGGGCCTTGCTTTAGATTTCAGGGGACAATGACTAATGAAGCTCTTTCATGTTTGGAAGAGCCCATTTTAAACATTATGAACATGGGCACACAGAGGAGAAAGTTTCTAAATGAAAAACTCTATTCAGCTATTCTAGAGATGGAGAATAAAATTGAAGTTACATTATCAAGTGCAAAAGCCATAAAAATGGAAAAGAAATCTATTTTGAGAAACTTATTTATTTCTAAAGCTAAAAGATATGGAAGACACAGAAACAGGAATACAGTCCCTTTATCATTTTAGAAGGTTTAAAAATAGAGTTTTAGGGAAACACATATGTTTTACAGCAGTCACTTTAAACTTAGGTATTTGGTCTCCTGTTTCAAGACAGGAAAAGAGAGATGGAAATTGCCAGAGCACGGCAGTTCACTCAGATTCCTGCAGTAGAGAGGGAAGGATTGCTATCTGAAGAAACCTTTCTTTCTCCTCCGACTACAGGCTGCCTGGAGCAATCAGCTTATACTTGATTCCTAATATTTAGATAGCTAAAATTAGGCAAGATAAATTCCACCTTATGTTAAGTACTGTGCCATGAAGACAGAAACGTGAAAATATTGTGAGGTGGAAGATAATGGGATTATCTGCATTGCTTGTGCCATGGGTGCACTGAAGAACCTTTGGTCATCAGCTGAGTTTCTAGTATGCAATGTGCAGCACAAACACAGAACAAAAGAGCATGCCATGCCCTAGAGAGCTTATTCATTCTCCACTGGTAAAGATACTAGTTCTACCAGAGCAGGAGTATCTGCCCATGCTGGTCTGCTACAAAAATATGATGTCAGTCATAACTCAGCAATGAGCTTTCTAACACAAGTAGAGAATATATTACAAATGAAAACATGCTAATACATTATATTGGTATCTTCTCTGATTCATCAAGCATTCCCATAATAAAAGTTCTAATTTCCACTACAAGCTGAAAATATTTAATAAGCTGAATGCTTCAAGAATTCAAAAGCATTTGTAAGCATCTGGACTCCTATCTTATGTGTGTCAAGTGGTAAGATAAAGGTTTTTGTGTATCTATAGATGGGCTATAGCATCCCACTTTTTCATTAGAGTATGTGGAAGCATAATTTTCTAAGAGATTTCTTTTAAAGATCCAAGGCTAATATCAGATAATATCCGATGAATTTCAGGGTACTTATCCCAGCCCCGCTGCACATCCACTATGATTTGTTCTGCTTTCCTTCAAGTTGTACACATAAAATCACTGTGCGTACTATCACAGAAGATTCAGAAGTTCATGACAACTAGCAAAATCTCTGCAATATTGGGTCATACTATTTGCTTCTGGCCAGCTTTGCTTCTTCCCTTCTGACACACAAAATATACAAATACAAAAAATCTTGTTTAATATCCCATACAAAACAGTGGCCATGCTAGATACACAGTCAGTGCATGGAGGGCATGCCAAACTCTGTTTGATGGGAAGATGTTACAAATTATTCTGTATCAGGGACTGAGTTATAGTAATTGCATTGTATTTAGTAGTCTTTAAAATTCCAATGACATCTATAGGAACTAGAAACATCAATGATGCAGCATTGTAAAACAAGCAATACTCTTGTCATTCAAAACTCATAATATGTTGGAATATAAAATTTATTTACTACTAGTTTACTTTTTAACAAGCTTTATCACAGTGTCAAAATTTAGAGCATACCTGAATGTTGGGATTGGTGACTATTAATTAATTTATTTATTTTCAACTAGAAAAATACTATAAATTACTTGTTTCTGTGAGGCATACACTGTTAAATCCAGTAGCTGAAATATAGTTGGACATACATAACATTCAAGACGAAATTTCAGGGAGTAATATAGCAATAATTGTAATGAATTAAGGTATAATTGAATTTGAAAGCAATTAATCTGGTGCAATTTTTTTTTAGCTGATATGTTAGTGACATAACTGTAAAATTCAAGAACATCCATCAGACATAGCTAGACACCTCAAGAGGCAGACAAACCTCTTATTAAAAGGGTTTAGATAGTTACAGCAGAAAATTAAAAGCTGATGATTAATTTTGCTATTGCAGAAGAAATAACATTACTTGGAATGTATAAATTATTCTTTTTCTCATAGAATATATAATGAATCACAATTTTTGTTCATCATTTGCTTATTATTAATTGAACAGGCATAGAGATGGTGTAATATATTTTCTGCAATTCCATTGTTATTAATAAAAGTATTTCTTTTCAGGTTTGGCATGGTTACCAAGAGGAATGTCGTGTTGGGGTGATGAAAGAGCAAAGAAAAAAAATCTCCTCAAATTTCAGTTCTCCTGGTTTACATAGCAGTCTCCTCAACAGACAAAATTATTCTATTACCCACAACAGAACACACACTTCATTATGGAAGTGTGGTGCACGCCACTTTAATGAAGCCGCAGACTATAACACAGGCCTTGTGAAGGGCTCGTTTGGGATGCAGCTGCTTACCTGGTTGCAGAAACATACAGGGAATACAGAAATTTTATCCTTTCTCCAGCTAATATGAACACAGTTGTAAGGCTAGTGAAATGACTTGTACTACATCAACTTTTTCACGGAAAATATTTATTTTTATATATTTAAATGTAAATTATCAGCCCTATTTCCATCCAATAACTGTCTTCATTCCAGGACCTACTTTCAACATTTCTCTTTCTCTGGAGAAAACATTACAAAAGTTATTAAACACAGGAAGGAAGCTTGTTAAGTGTTCCTTCTTGAACACATCAGTGATATATATTAATATATATTAAGGCTCACTTGAAAGATTTTCCCTTGATTTCAAGATAAGACATCTATTATTCATGCTGCGTTTCTCAAACTGAAAGCAGTGCAAGTCTCAGGAGTTTTAGAGGAACTCTGCATGGCACAGATACAGTAGATAGAGTGGTTCTGTGTTGAGTGCATGTTCGGATGTAACAGCAACAGAGGAGCTTGTGATTTTGTCCATGTTGCACAGTTATAGTATCCCTGAAGCTTTCATTTAATTTTCAAAGAGAATGCTCTTAGTGTCTGATTCCAGGAGTGCCCTCCAGGACATCCGGAGCACAATCTGGCTGGAGGAAACTGGCAGGGAGAAGCTGGCCTTTCGGTACCTGTCAGAACACCCCTAGGAACACTGTGGATCATCCTGATATGGGTGACATGCCAAATGCCCAGGAATCTCCCACACAGGTCCCACATGAGAAAGAGAAAAGAGAGGAGCTGCACCTATAGAATCCCATTGGATGGATCTCCATAAGGAACACTTGTGAGCCGTTCAGCAAATCCATGTACTTTCAGACTCCTTCAATCACAAATGAATCTCTAGTCTCATGTGACAGCCTCGTATCATAAGGACAAACCTGCATGGCATGTAACCCAAGCCAGCCCTCTATTAGGACTGAAAGACACATAAGTGTCTGCATCTCTGTCCAGCTGTGACTAGAACATCTGGAAAGGATGTTCTGGAAAGAAAAGTCAAACCACCCTTTTTGGGCAACTTCTTTCTGTAGTGGGTTCCAGAATCCTTACATTGATCTTCTATTGCTCTTGATACACCACCAGGTCATGTCCATGGAGATATGCCCTGTAGAGTACATGGCAGTGTAGCCCCTCACAACAATACACCTTATTTTCTTCTTGCATGGTGCTCTCTAGGACCTTTACTTTTCCACTGTCTTCCAACCTTATAGAATCATAGAACGGTTAGAGTTGGAAGGGACCTTCAAAGGTCATCTAGTCCAACCCCCCTGCAAGAAGCAGGGACATCCCCGACTACATCAGGTTGCTCAGAGCCTTGTCCAACCTGGCCTTGAACGTTTCCAGGGATGGGGCGTCCACCACCTCTCTGGGCAACCTGTTCCAGTGTTCTTCAACTCGCATTGTAAAAAAAAATATTCCTAATATCCAATCTAAATCTACCTCCCTCTATTTTAAAACCATTACCCCTCGTCCTATAACAACAGGCCCTACTGAACAGCCTCTCCCCATCTTTCTTGTAGGCCCCCTTGAGGTACTGGAAGACTGCTATCAGGTCTCCCCGGAGCCTCCTCTTCTCCAGGCTGAACAGCCCCAACTCTCTCAGCCTTTCCTCATAGGAGAGGTGCTCCATCCCTCTGATCATCTTTGTGGCCCTCCTCTGGACCCTCTCCAACTGGTCCATGTGCTTCTTATGTTGGGGGCTCCAGAACTGGACACAGTACTCCAGGTGGGGTCTCACCAGGGCAGAGTAGAGGGGCAGAATCACCTCCCTTGACCTGCTGGCCACACTCCTCTTGATGCAGCCCAGGATGCGGTTGGCCTTCTGGGCCACAAGAGCACATTGCCTGCTCATGTTGAACTTCTCGTCCACTGGCACTCCCAAGTCTTTCTCCTCAGGGCTGCTCTCGATCCATTCTCCTCCCAGCCTGTATTTGTGCCTGGGATTGCCACAACCCAGGTGCAGGACCTTGCAATTGGCCTGGTTGAACTTCATGACAGCTTGTGACACATACTAGTGCAGTGAAGCTGTTGTAGAGACTGATGATAGAACGTTTTAGAGTAAGATGGTATTTCATGTCACAGACAAGTTAGAATGGGTGAACACTAAGAATGTCTTGCTAGACATGCTGTGAGGAACTGTGGGTTTTCTTGATAAGAAAACCTTACGCAGTTTGGATATATCTGAGCTACCCATAAAATGCCCTCGGAATTTAGTGCATTGACAGTAAGTATGAGTCTGACATGCTTTTGCTAGCATGGTCTTGGGAGTGGCCACAAAGAGCAGTAGAGACAGAACCAATAAAAATTAGAATAGCCAAGTTAAACCTCCAGCTTGCAAAAATTAGAACTTTCATGGCGTAACTGTAAGGAGGGGTATAGGTGTGGGGAAAAGAAGTTATCAGTTGCAGATTACCTTCAGATCTGACGTTACAGTTAATGCTCACAAAGTTTAGCCCTTATTTTCAATCCATCTATATTTCTGAAAGTAAAAGTGAAGGTAAATTGCAGGTCTGGGGAAAGTGGAATATTTGTTCAGTCTTGCTCTAATTGTCTGGCCACCAAATGAGAGTTCAGGTGCCTGGATGAGGGAGAGTCGTGTGGTAATCTTTCTGTACTTACTTCTATAAGCCCCATGAGACTTGCTAGGGCAGGAGTTTCCCATCTTTCCCTCAATTGCCTCAGGATTCCCTTCCCTCATCTTTCCCATCTCAGAGCTCCTCTGAGCCCTTTTAGCCCATCCCCTTGCCTCCCATCTCTCTTCCCATCTCATAACACTCCCTGCCCTCTGCCCAGCTATTCCCAAATCCCTTCCTGCCTCAGTGGCCCTGGTTCATGCTCCCTGACACTTCCCCACTACCTCTTCCTACCAATGGCTGTCCCCAGGAGTCACAATCCTTGACACAGAGACTGCTGTGCTCCTCTACCCCTGCAGTGCCTGCACTCTGTGGGAATAGCTGCTGCCACACCAAGCCACCACTGCTGCAAGTATCTTCTTCTACCCTTCAGCTCATCTCCACTCACCTCCTCCCAGCAGTGGTTGTGGCTCTCATTCTGGCAGGGATTTCAAAATTCTGCAGAAAGGCTGCATTTATAAAATATCGTCCTAGATGCATTTCAGAGGAAACATTCAGGAAAAGAAGGGGAACAGAAAGCCCTCCGTGCAGGAGCTCTCTCTCCTCTACCAGTCAAGGATATTTTCTGGGAGGATCTTTGAGTGTTTATTTAGCTTTCTCTCTTAAAAGGATTGGCAAGTGTTTTCAGGAGACTTTGGCTTTCTCTCAAAACCTTAATATAACATTACGGAGAATTACATAATTTAAAAACAGCAAAAGCCAAGTAGGTCAACTAATACAGCCTCTCAACAGTGCAATCTTGCACTGCTTAGCATATTTTGTGGTGTCTTTGTCCAGTCTAGATCTGACTCGCCAGGGATGAAGCTTCCTCTACTCCTCAGGAGGTTTTCTGACAGTTTCTTGTTTTCAATCTTTAAAAGTTTGCAAACATAAGAAATGTTATACCCATAACTTTCATTCAGACTACAGAAACTTCCATTTTACACTATAATAATTTCACTTATGTGCAAAAGTTGAAATATACAGTTAAGCTCAGCAGCAACATAAATAAAAGTGAAACTGGGCTACTCTGTCATTTTCTCTCTGCTGCTCATTCACAGGGAAAAAGAGCTGTGACTAAGCAAGCTCTCTCTCTCTCTTACTATAATAGTCAGTGCTCCTCACCTGTTTTCAACACTTACACATGCTCTTCTGGCTAGGCACATCTTTTTTTTTTCCCTTCTGTCATTTCTTCCTTTTTTTTTCACTTTTGGCCTTTTCAGATATTTCTCAATACCTTTTCTCAGAGGTTTTGGGGGATTTTATGAAATACTTTAGAGTGTTCTGCAAACCAGTAGGATGCCTGAAGTTTACCGTAAGTCCTTCTGATTTCCTATAATGTGTGAAGGAAACTGCTGTTCTACTGAAACCAACAAGGATTTTGACATAGATTTCACTGTGGTTCAAATGACACCTTGTTCCTGCAGTTTTTCAGCTTCACTTTTCACTTCCAACAAAATTTTAAAATCACTAATTCTGATAACAGTGATTTGATATCATATTTTAGAGCAGCAAATACAATGTGTCAGCTTGGCTTTTAACATTTGTGTCAAGTACGATTTTGTTTTAGTAGACCACAGTACTACGAATGTGCATGCTTAGTTGTGCACATAAGAAAAATCACATTGACTTGAGCAGGGCTACATGGAGGCACAAATTCATCATGGATGATTGTGCTATGAAGCGTGTCATTGTCCACATGACGTAACAGGAACAGCTAGGCTTGTGTTAGTGCTGCATAAGAAACTTTGGGAATTCAGGATTTGAAGTTTGTACTTGAACTGTAATAAGGCCATTCTACCTGTTATGTTCCTCTGTGCAATGAGAAAAGGCAAGAACTGTACTAGAACTGGCACTGAAATGTAAAGAGATGGTGTAAGTGTTTCTGCTGTCAAGTGCTTGGGGTGCAATTTGAGTTGTCAAGTCTTATTATACTAAGAGCCACACGTGCTGTTGAAAGACAGTCCTAATTAATTGTTAATATATTTTTTGATAGAGCAAAGTGTTTCTTGTTATGATAGTGAATGACAAGCTTTATAATTTAATTTGTAGGGAAGTATTTGCAGAGAATTTAAGTTGAAATGAGCAAGATGTGGCATCTCTTGGACATGGATGTGCAGTTATATGGCATTACCTGTGACACAACAGGCTGAGACTAGTCTTCAGAAATCTTGTTTTAAACTGTATGCCCTAGATGTATTTGAGATAAATATGAATAAAATGTTTGCTGTTATGTAATGGGTATTCTGGCTGGGATTTCCAGACAAAACACATGCAAGTTTTTCCTCATTGTAATTTGATGTGCTCTGTTTTCAAAAGGCAATGTTTTTCCCCATTGGGCTGAAATATTCATAAGGAAAAAAATATTTTGCAAAAACTGCGTTTTTCTATGAACCAAACAAAGTGAAAACCTAGTAAATGGCTCAAGTTATAAACTATTAATCAGGATGATAATTGGACATTACATTGCTATGAAAATAATGGTTTTGAGTCACCTTAAGTGACTCATTCCTTCTGGAATAAAGGTCTGAAATCATTTCCAAACTATGATGTTTTTCTAGCAATTTGAATGCTAAACAAGACCACTGTGATTAATGGCTGTCATAATTAATATAGAATGGATTAATAATGATTTGCAATTTTGCAGCAAAATGCTGAAGATAACAGATATCTTTTGTGATGTACTTACTTTATGTCTACAAGAGATTAATGTTATAATGCATGCTATTAAACTGTGTGAAATCACTATTCTTTATTCCCTTTGGAAACAAACATTCCTGTTGATCAGGTAGCAAAGCTCATTAAATTAGATATATTTACAGGGGAAGTGTGTAGGGTATGTCCTTAAAGAGAAATAAAATTTTTGGTCATGGAACACTTACAATGGGGTGTAACGGATAGTTATCAGACTGAGTCCAAATTGCAACAACAAACCTGCATGAATAATAATTAATTTCATATTTACATTTGAAAACAGGACTTTCAAAAATGAAATAGATATTTGTTATACTGAAAAAGTACAGTAAATAATTATCCAGTATCACCAGATGCGCATCGACCATTATAGCCAAACCCTCTTCCTGGTGCAATATGTGAATGCGCCTACCAAAAGAGATTTACTTTTACTGCCGAGAATATAAATGTTTGACACAGAGTAAGAGTGACAGAAAACAATAATCATCCCTCTTATTTTTAATTTTGTTGTGATATCAAAAATTATATATTATTAGTTTTATTTTTGTGATCATGTTCCTATAGCTCAGGACAGAGCTTACTTAAAGTTAACGGCACTTCAGAGATTTGACCTTCACACACATCAGGTAATCTAGGGAGATTAGTGAAATATGTAATAATGACCATAGAATTTCTGCAGATAAACTGAGACTGCAAAATCCTACCCCAAAACTTGATTTCAGGTTTAAGTCAGTATTTTATTGCTCCAGTGTTGTTGGATTTTGAGGGTTTCCTTCTAGATTTTTGTGTGTGTCCATACTAGATGGTTTTGAAATGGATGATTTTCAAACTGTCCCCAAACCGTGTATTCTCTGACAGAATCATGGGCAAATGACGTCACAATTTTTAATGTGTATTTCTCTAAATCCCCCAAATGTTATTCCTACCATGAAATGGAAATGGAAGGTGTTTTTCTTCTTTCTCAAAAATGCCAAGTCTATAAGGAATTCTGAATTTTCTGAATTCAAATAATAGAAGAATTTTCTCTCTGAAATACAATGGGAGGTTCCCATACAGCAGGTAATACATTTGGGGCTCCCCAGCTGTACTCCCCTCTCACTGCCCAGCAGCTTTACCTCAAAATTCAATTGCCATTAACTGGCAAATTCTAAGTCTGTCTTATCAGGATGGCTTTTGGGCAGATTTACATATGAAAGTTACCGTATTGAGACAGAGAAATTGACACAAATCTTTTGCTGTTTTTAATTTAAAGCCTGAGAAAATACATGCATTGATTAAAAAAAAAAAAAGAGGAATAAGGCAGCTGAAACTCAAGACTCAGACTCTTACTGCCATTTGTCTATGTATCTTGAGAAGCGAAGTGGAGAAATGTTGTCTAGACTGTCCCTGAATTTAAGGGAAATGTCAATATTCAAGCTGGACATCTTGTAATTGAACCCCGGTGTGCTTGCTCCCATGCCTGTTTGATGTAGATCCTTCATGTCCCAACACCCGAAATCAGAAACTTCTTTAAATGTCATACCCATTCACTGTTCACTGCTAAGAGAATACAGATCAGTGAAAGATACCTAGCAACGTTGTACAAATCAACAGTTATCAGATAGCAAGGTGATCTGTAAGGCAAAAAGGCTCACACATGTACCTTCAGCCTGAAAGATCACACGTGGCAGTGCTTATTTGCAAAGCTGTGGAAAAATCCCATCCACAGAAATACATCCACCATGAGGGAGGTGTATTTTTTTTGTTTGTTCCATGTCCTTTCTGATGTTTACTTTAGAAGGAAGGGCCTGCTAGGCTGACTCTAACTGAACAGCCCTCAGGTCAGCTGGTTGACTTGAGGAAGAAGTAGGGGCTTGATGTGGGAGCTGTGGGCAGCCACCCGCCATTCCAGGCTCCAGTGTGCCTCTGGTACTGCTGTGCAGGCTCAGCTCTTCACAGTTAATTCCTACTGGAACTTCACTGACTTAGATGCCTTAGTACTTCAAAGCTGTAGGACAGGTTCAGCTTTGAAAAGGTCTTTAGTTTTGATTAGTTGAAAAAATTGCTGAGTGGCCGGACATCCTGAGCCATTTTCTGAAGAAAAAAAAAGCTGCTGAAGCCAAGTGCTGGAGCTCCACTCAGAAATACTGGAGTGTGAGGTTAGTTTCCTCCTTCTTCTAGAGTAACTGCTGACAAGTGGAGCTTTTATTTTCATAGATCCCTCTTGCTATGCTGGAAAAAATTGTCAGTCTCTCAGGCAGTAATACTTCTTCCTTTTCCTTTGTTACCTATAAAAAAACTGCTGTGCATTAATTTTGAAAAGTAGATGCAATTTATCCACCTCAGACACACTAGTTTTTTTTTTTTTTTTTTTGCCAGCTAAGCAGGGCAGTCGACTTCATCTTGACCCAACTGATTTTTTTTTTGCCTACTGGGAGCACAAAAAATAAAGACCAACGTTATTTGATGATCACTGTAGTGGGCTTACGACAGCTGCTCAATAGTTTCAGTGTCGTTGTAGTGGGTTCCCACTAGGTTTGAAAACATTAAAGATCTGAGGAAAGCCATTTTCCTTCTTAATAAGAGAATCAATTGGACCCAACACATAGGTTCAGGTTGATATAATATGTACTAAGGAGATGGACTTCTTGGTATATGTTTTAGCCTCTAAAGAACCAAATGCTAACCAGTGCTGATCTTCATACTAGATCAGCTAAAAGTATAAAGTTGGACAAAGGTGATTCTTCATTTATTGTATTTTTTTTTAATGTGCAAAAGAACAGTATTACAAGCTACTTTATTTGAATTATTGCCTTTTGAGGTGAAAGAAATCTGAAACCTAAGTAGGCTTAGGGAATTAGACTCCAGGCAGCAAAGGAAAAGTTCTTTGTTTTGTGCTCCTGTGAGGAGCATTGTCAGATAAGACAGAATGTAACTTCATTGTCCTTCTTTTCCATAGACATGTGATCAAGAAAGGCTGCACACAGTGCAAGATGCCATTTGCTTTATTGACCTCAGAAGTGTAGTCTCCAAAGTTTGTCTCCTTGTGATAAAATAAATTCTTGGTGCCATACATATTTTTCCCCTTTGGTCCTTCTCCTTTCCAGTACTCTTTACAATTTGGTGTGATTACATGTATTATGAAATTTGGAGGCATTTAACTGCTCATTTTACAAATAAATATGAAATAAATATTTTGTTTTCAACATTAAATAATTTGAATTGCTATGAACAACAGGTGAAGGATGTGTTTATCTATGTACTTATTTTATAACCCATTTCTGATCTGTACATATATAGAATAACAAGTACAACATTGTTCTACACCACTGTAATTTTGTCAATGTCAGAATGTTTGTTCCTCCACTAACAGGCATGAATCTTTTCGAAGTTTAAGAAAAGTTTAGATAAGAGCAGTAATAATAATGCAGCCTTTGTTTACTGAAATGTTGCAAAGTCATTTCCATTAATGGTAAAAAATGTGGATTATCACACACACAGTTATCTGCACTGACCATATGTTTTTGATAATTTGTATCACTTTGCAGAAACTGTAATTTCTTTTCTGGGAACCCTGCTCTTTAATCTTTGAAGGCAATGACAGCACTGCCATTGACTTTACTGAAATTAGAATGTAAACCTTCAGCCTTCATGTACTCTATCTTAAATACACAACTTTCTCTTCGTTTGTCTTCTATTGTACTGCTTATTGTTCTCTGAATTCTGAATATTAGCCTTTCAGTAAATTATTTAGCAACCCACTGGGTGTTCTTAATCTTCTAGATTATTTTCATTTTATCTTTTTTTTTTTTTTCCTGTCGAAGGAGCTTTTCAGTCATATTCTATTGAAAAATGTCATAGGTGTCATAATAGTAGTCATAAGAGTAAAGATTCAGCTACTGCTATCTATATTCAGGGCAGGATATGCTGCAATCCAAGTGGATTGAAATTCAAAGTGGAGTGAATTAAACTACATCATTCTGAACTGTTCTCACATAAACCTTAAGTAGTGATTGCTGTACAGATTGGGACAACATTCTTGTCTCTGGAGAAAATTAATTCAATTTATAAATTTACCTTCTTAAGTGTAAAATAGTGAAACATTAACTTCGTATCCATCTTCTCTCTAGAAAAGAAATAGCTGTATTCAGTTAGATTCTCTTAATTTCTGTTAGTTTTACATATGAAAGTTACTTCTTCATCAATAAAACAAAAACGGTCATGATTTTATAATTGTTAATCATATATCAGTGTTAAATCACATAATTACTGAGACAAAATAGCAAGGTTCCTAGGTGCAAAAAAAAATCCCAAGGTCCCCTGTTTGTGTAATCTTAGCCTATTTGGGGAATTCCTGAGAGAAATAAGCTCATAACTCTTAGTTCCTCACGGATTCAGTAATGTCTGCTGATTTCCATGGAGCCTCTCAAGATGTGCTGTGTGCACCATTGAAACTACCCACAGAGAACTTCCCTGGATCTTTAGGTCAAGGCCAATCCACCTCCATGGAATGTTATGAAAGTTTTTCTTTCCTGAATGGAAGTAGCATTACATTTGAGAAATATCAAACTACAAACGTGGAATCCACATTTATATCAGTGTCAGAAAAAGCAAGCTACAAGACTTGGTACATATTTTAGGCATAGCAGTCATTACCTAGTTTGACTTTGAGAAGTCAAAGGGAAGGCTTTGCTCACTGTGCAGCAGCATGTTTTTAGGTACAATGTGACATTAGTAAGTCCATCTGAAAAACATCAAAGTGTAGTACTAAAGAGGACCAATTTTTCTCTCATAATTCAAAAGGCAAGGAAAATAACATGGAAAATAGTAGATAACATGCTTATTAGTCCCAAATTAAGCTGCAGTTGATTATTTGCTTTAGATTTGCTGGGCTTTGTGTCTTCGTTTCTATGGCAAACTGTCAGGGTAAGTGGAAGAAAATTACTACGCAGTGTCTTGCATGATGATCATCTCTCATACATTAACTCCCCCTCAACATGCATATAACTCACTAACTGTTTGATGTGCACTCAGGAGAATAAGAGCACAATGCTCCTACTCTTCATCATACACTACACTGCCAGGAATAGAAATCAGACTCACTGACCTATAATGCCCAGGATGCCCTCCACGCCCCTTTCTATAGACAGGAGTTAAATTTGCCATCCAGCTCCAATCCAGGGGCTACTTGTAATAGCAAATTACACGGCTATGTTAGCAATCGTGTGATTTCATATGCAAATAACATTTAGTCCTGGTGGTTTATTAACATTTAACTTAATTATTTGGTCTAATACTTCCTGTATATTTGCTTCAAACTCACACTTCTGACCTATCTGCTACAAAGGATGCATTAACTATAGGAATCTCCTTGGCTTCTTCAGCAGTAAAGACCAATGGAGAGAAGTCATTGAGCTTTATTGCTGTTGCCTTATCAACTCTCAGTGCTATTCCTACATCTCCATTTGGCTCCTACATCTCCATTTGGCTCCTACATCTCCATTTGGCTCCTACACCTTTAAGATTTTCTTCTTGAAGAATGTCCAGCCTTCCTGGACTCCTTTTCCTTCAGGGCTGCCTCCCAAGGGACTCACAACCAGGCTTTCCTTCCTTGCCTACCCCTTCAGAAGAGTTTATAGCTATCCGTTGCAGCACTCCAATTCTGTAAACCATTTCACCATGTTTCTGTGATTGCAACTATATCATAGTTTTCCAGCTGCACAATGACTTCCACCTCCTTCTGTTTATTGCCCATTCTGTATATATTTATGTGGATGTACTTCAGTTGGGCTATTTATCCTGCCACCTTCTTTAGGGGAGAAGCCCTTATTTCTATGTAACTGTTCTCACATGCTTCTGTGGTCTCTAATACATCAATAGGCTTTGCACCTTTGCTGCTGTGTGGATCTCCATCCCCTGCCTCCCCTGAGGTGAATGATTTGAGCTCTTTTCCTATTGTCTTCATTTGTACAGATATTTGACCACAGCTTTATGTATTGGCTTTTATTGAGCTGGGAAAATAATAATGAAATGTGATACGTGTTTAGTCATTACACTGGTATCTCTGTGTCTTGGCTCACTTTTCAGGCTAATCTCAATAACCTTATTTCCCTGTTAAAGCTTTACAGAAAGTCATATGTATGAGTTTTCATGGAAAATAAGTTTTACATTAATATACACTATTCAGGCAAAAGAAAAAAAATCCCCCTGCCTGCCAGGTTATGTCTGCTTTGTCTTTAGGAGCTGTGTCCAAAGAAGATGCTGAAGCCTGGTTTGATGCCTGTCTTAACCCTCTGCATCTACATCCATGTGTGATGTCCATGGCAGATCTGTCTGTACTGTAAAGCAGTGACAAATTGGATTTCTTTGGTTAGAAATCCCACTGCCTTGGGAACCAGTGAGGACTATCTTGTCATAAGTCATGTTTCAATTGTCTAAACATCAGGCAGTGATAATATCCTGTGCCATTAGTGCTCTTGTAAAAGTTCAGACATCGCTTCATGAGGTTAAGATGTATGACAAAGGACAAGGAGGAGACCTCTGCCCTTCCGGAGTGACAGCAGGAAGCCACTGTGTCTAAAATGGTATCAGAAGGCTATATTTAGGCAACTAATTTTTTTCTTCGCGATGACGGCAGACGGAATATCTGGTGACATCATATCATGGAGATAAATGACCACTATGATACATAGGAAAGGGCTATCACAGGTTCAAGCTTTCCTTTCTTTCTCCCTGTCCCAACTCTCCCTATGCCGTCACCCTCTGGATGTACTGCAGATAAGTATGTATGGCCTTGAACATGGGTTCAGAGGCTCATGATTGGTTCACAAAACAGGTAAATCAAAGACAAGTAGCCAGAATGTATTAATTCTGTGACTAAGCAAATAAATTTAAGCCACAGAATGTAATATTAAACTTTCAGAGACAAAAAGTTTGACTGGTTTTTGTCTGGCAGCGTAAGAGATAAAAGGTTGTAGATAAGCCATTCCTAATCCCCCAAATCAATGCCCTAAAAGAAGATAAAATTGTTTCTTTAAAGGATGTCAAAGACTGTTTATACACAATGAGATTAACTTGATTAAACATCAATTTCTCCAGTGAATACAAATGATTAACATTCGCTAATCATAGTTTACTATATTTGATAAGCTCTCAGAAGAAAATGGGTGTTCTTGGGATTCAGTCATTTAAAATAAGTTGCTGTCAGTCTTTGAAATAATTGCAAGAAAAAAAGGAAATAATGAATTCTCTGATATCTGTGCATGACTTTGCACCAGATCAGAGAATAAAACTAGCTGCACCAGCAGCAATAATAATGGCAATAATAATAAGGACAAAAACAGCTATACAATGCTTGAAGATTAAAGGACAGAGCTTTTGGATTACTTCAGTGCTTTTAAAATGGAAATAAACTCTTCCAACATATACACCTGCCACATCTGATAGAGGTTATCAGTGCCTGCTAGTGGTTTGTAGTTGGATGCCAAAGACTTTAGCAGAAAAGCACGGTAGTCAATAATTGATGTAAATTCACCTCATTCCATTGATATCAGCAGAGCTGGACTTCACCACATTGAAGCCTGGCCCTTATTTACAAATGGCATATGGGAAATATTTGATCAATTGCAATTACTCATGGCTGACTGCAAGGCTACGGGTGGTGGCAGGCTGAGAATTGTGCTGAGTCTGAATTTCCAAGTACAGGTGGATAAATCTACACAGGAATCTATATGCTCATTCTACAGAAATTTTGTGGTTTTGTTTTTTTTTTTTTTTAAGAAAAAAACCCCAAGCAAACAGAAAACTGGAAATGCACAACATAGCATGTATTTCTTTAAAGAAAATTTCAAGTCAGTGAGATGGCAAGGGATTTAGGCCATTCTGGTAAAACAGAGAGCTCAAGAAGCATATATTGCAGTATTCAGCCAGCAAGATAGGGAGGTAGCTTAGAAACTACCTACCTCCCAGGTTTCCTCTATTGTCATGCAGTCATAATGATCCCACAGAAGGCTTCAGTTCTGTTGAATCACCGTTTTCTAGCTGAGATCCTGTTCACTGGAAATCTTCCAAACAGTTCTAAAAAGACAAACTATGTTTTCCCCCTGCTGGAGCAAAATACTTTCTAATTCAAATTTTAATCAGCATTCCTGCCTTTGTAAACCAATGGGAAACAGCTGAATATATTTAAAATCAAATAATGAAACAGCTCAAAAATAGTAGTTGTGTTTGAATCACTATACAAAGATATGGGGAGAAAAGGTATTCCTGAATAGTATTAGCAGCTGACAAGACAGTTATGATAAGAACGTAACTACTTATTGTTATTTTTGCCTTGAAATAACATTTGTTCGAAGGCAATTTATGGTTTATTTTGGTAACATGTTAAGGCTAAACAGAATAAAATATATTTTGTGATGACTTATCAGATGCTGAGGAAATTATTCCCAACACTTATCAGATATTTTGTCTCAGATTTTTTTGTTACTCTTTCCTGCTAGCCTTATCTGGTCTACATGTTGTTATCAGAAGTTCTATAATACATTCAAATTATACATAAGTAAAAAAATAATACTGAGGGTATTGACAGATAATTTCTTCTTTCTGTTTTCTTCATTTTTAACTAAAGAGTGAAGAATGTTATTAAATCCACATCTTTACCTCTTCCACCATGAGAATATCTACCTTCTAGTAACATGGAAGTTAGACCTGATCAGTCTAGAAACATTGCTTTTCAGTTCATTTCACTCTCATTCAATAATCATCAGTAGTAAACAGCAGAGGGCTGTTAATGACCTTTAATTTGCTTTAGAAACTTAAAATACAATTAATGAGTATATATAAATGAGGGAAAGCAAAGGGTGCACACACTTGGCTTATCACAGAACAGTCATTAGATTTATTAATCTGTAGCTAGCAAATTCTTTATTTGACTCAGAAGTTTAGAGGATTGAAAGAAGCCAAGACAAGAAAAGTGAAAAGTGCAAGGAAATGTGGTTGTTGACTTGGAAATGTGAAACAGGTTGTCTCCATTCTGCTTCTGGTTTTCATGGTGACTGAAACAAGCCACTGAATATTTCTGCTCCACACATGAGAAATGTTGTACCAGATCTAGAAAGGGATGTACATTGAAAGAGGAGAATAATTGTTTCATACAAATAGTGGGAACGTTGATTAAGAAAGATTATTAAGAGAAAGAATATTAAAAGAAAGAATTAAAATAAATTAAAATGTCAGAACAATAATGCATGCAACAACCTCACAAGACAAATGATCAAAACCATCTTCTTTGTCAAATAAGATTATAAATAGAAGTACAGTAAACAACCAAGCATTTATAAATGTACTTGCAAACGCTCAGTAAAAGCAATGCATGTAAATTAAGGACAACTCCTTAGCAGTCAGCAGTTATGTAAGTGTGAAATCAGCAGGAGTGAGGTCAGGCCAGGGTCTAGGAATGTTAATGTATCTGAACTGGAATGTTAATGCATTTGAACAGGAATGCCAGATACAACTTTACTATGCAGTGTCTGGAATTAATATTCAGTACTCTTCCCCTCTAATAGACTTTGGTACTGTGGAAAACACAAGAGGCACAAAAGAGGAAATCTCATTTGTCTGCCAAAACCACAATCAGCAAAGCAAACTATAAGCTGATAAACAGCTGTTTTCATTCTCATATGACAGGAACAGAAAGAGAAGTATGGAAATTGGAAGACTGTAAATAAGGTTGTTTCACTTCCCAGTCACCTCTCGAACTCCCAAGGAAAAAAACAGCATCTGAATTTTGGGTGTCCTTCTCCTGTGTTGACCTTTTTTTAAACTCTTTTAAAGCTTTCCAGTGCTCACTTGTATCACAGTAGTGAATGCTGACAAGTGTGTCTTGTATGTCACAAGAAATCAGTCATTCAAAAAAGGAGAACAACCATTTTGTGTCATTCCAAAGAAAGATTGCTGCTGAAACCACATAGCCAGAAGAAAAAAAAAATAAATAAAAGACCTTCCCCACTCCAAAGACAGGAGTCAAGCAGCAGAGTGCTGGAAGATAAGTAATTCAAGAAGTTCACAAAATAAGGAGAATGATAAAGAAAATGGGTTAGCCTAAGTGATTTAGGATGGAGATGATTCAGAGTTGAGGCCCAGGCAAGTTGAAGTCAGATCACAGTGGATTTGGCTGCTTGACTTGTATTATTTTTTGGGCTAGAAAATTTTTGAGGGGAATACTGTGAACTATAATAATAGACTGTCATTTCACAGCATCTTAGCTTTTGACATTTCACAGTTCTGTGTAAAAGTACCATTCTAAAGAAACTTATATTGTGCCACTAACTTAGCAAACACTAGGATTATAGAAAGCTAAGAAAGAAGTGAGCTTCTTTACCATTCCTTTAAAAAATTCTGCTAAGGTCATTGTGGGTAGTTGCCGAGTCTTCTTTTTGGCTAGATCCATTTCTCATGAACCAGCAAGAAGTACAAGATTAAAGAAAAGCAAACACTGAAGGGTTAAAATGTCCTCAAGCCTGCTATGCATTCAAACCTACCTTTGACCTTGACTTTTGCTAATATGAGACAAACCATTCCTCTAACCAGTAGGACCTCAGAGGCCTTGAAACTAAATCAAGTCTTTGCCTCAAGGTATTTAAATTAAGTACCTCTCTTAGTTGCTGCAGTGTAAGTCAGCCACCCATTTGACTGAGCTGGAGAGGGAGGACTGGCTTTTCTGGTAGAGGTCCAGGCAGGCTTTTGCCTTTGGAGCCCACTTAAGTCCCTTCCAGCACAGAACAGAGAAAAAGATGTAAAACACTTCTCCCCAAGCCATCATCATCTTCTTAATGTCTGCTTTTTAATGAATCCCAGCTGAAGGGCTATTTAGCAATGAAGACTGTTTCTCTTGGGCTGAAGGAGCTTGACCTCTCCTGTTGCAGAGAAGGACATTTATCTCTTTCTATAGCTGGCTGGCTGTGAGGTATGTGGTTGTTCTGCTGTGTGCATCCCCAACTTGGAGCAACGGCTCACATACTGTTTTCTGGAGACAGTACCAGTGAGTCTCTGGGTTCTGCCCTAAAAAGGGGCTCAAAAAGGGGTGACCAAACACTGCAGATCTCCACTTTGATGAATTCTGCTGCTGGGCTGTGGGGTGGCATTTCCTAGCTGGGGATGCCTTTGCTGGTGGTGGAGGTTGTCTGGGATGCCATGTCTGTACTTTTCTGAAGGATTTGTTTTTCCCATAACTAAAAGCCCCACTTCTGGTTTTTTTTGTTTTTTTTTCCTGAGCACTGCACCCTCACTTACATGTCTCATGAGAGGGCAATCCGAGTTATGAAATCTGAGTTATGTTCTTGCTGCTGGAAAGGAGTTTTCAGAGCAGCTAATGAATCGACTCATTCCTCAGTGTCTATTCATTATATCCATATTTAGGCAATAAACTGTGTTAACTTCTAAAGTTTAAGAACTACAGAAAACAAAAGCAACACAATAGTGGCCCATTATCATCTGAAAAAGACAGAAGGAGGCATAAAAATAGCAGTGGGAGAGCGTTGTAACCTCCTTGATTTAAGAAATCCAGGGCTTTGTTTGTGGAAGGGCAGTAGAAACAGACAGTTAAAGAAGAAATGCAGAACAGTGTAGAAGAAATAGATATCAGCAGACTTTCAGATTTTCATAATAAGGTGCTCTGGAGCAGACAGGGCTAAGAAAACCTCTTCAGAAGATAGAAGGGAATTGGATAGAAGAGGGATAGAGAGAGCTTGTCATCCTAACTAGGGAATTCTTAATTATTTTAGGATTTGAAAAGCCAGATAAGCCAGATTAAAGCTTTTTTTTTTTTTTTTTTTTTTCTTTTTCTTTTTCTGGTTCACATGCCAAATAAATGTCCTACTGGAGAGGAAGAGGTGCATGGATCCTCTGACAGGTGGAGAGAATTAATTGATCCTGATCTGAAAGCCTCTACAGTAGGGCTGCACCTTGGGAAAACAGAAGCAAAAGTTAATTTTCTGTCTAAAAAAACATCTAGTATGATTTGCTTCTTTGATCTGTGTATGGCTTTGTCTGTCCTGTGCTAATTTCCTTAAGTGTTTGCAAGGAGGGGCCAAGGGGAAAAAGCTTTCATTAGAGTTACAGAACTGCTGAGTAGTTTTGACAGTAATTCTATTTGGAATTCATTTATTTAAGTACGGACAAGGTGGAGTTGAGGAGTGATTTTTTTTTTTTCTTAATATAGGTAGAATAAATAGTTGAATGGAAATGTGTGCATTGATGACTGGAATTGCTAAAAGCTTATCCCTGAACAAAGTTCACCTAGTACAATAATGCATGGGTTACTAATTGGGCGTCCTTGCCATGCCTGGCACATTCATTCCTGCTCTAGACCAAAAAAAAAGACAAATACACATATGTACAAGCAAGTACACTTGAGTTGGGGCAAAAAAGCTGAACATGAGCTGACATATGCGCTCACAGCCCAGAAGGCTAACTGTATCCTGGGCTGCATCAAAAGAAGTATGGCCAGTAGGTCAAGGGAGATGATTCTGCCCCTCTGCTCTCATTAAACCCCACCTGGAGTACTGCATCCAGCTCTGGAGTTCCCAACATAAGAAGGACATGGACCAGTTGGAGTGAGTGCAGAGGATGGCCACAAAGATGATCAGAGAGCTGGAGTACCTGTTGCAGGAGGACAGGCTGAGATAGTTCAGGTTTTTCAGCCTGGAGAAGAGAAGGCTCCAGGGAGACCTTATTGCAGCCTTTCAATACTTAAAGGGGGCTTATAAGAATGATGAGGACAAACTTTTTAGTACGGCCTGTAGCAATAGGGCAAGAGGTAATTGTTTTAAACTGAAGAAGGCAGATTTAGACTAGATATAAGGATGAAATTTTTTACAGTGAGGGTGGTAGAATACTGGAACAGGTTGCTCAGAGAGGTGGTAGATGCCCTGTCCCTGGAAACATTCAAGGTCAGGTTGGATGAGGCTCTGAGCAACCTGATCTGTGATTCTATATACAGGAAAAGCCACAGTGAAAGCTTTACTTGCATTTTTGTCTCAGTGTGTCCCAGGACTCCCAAGGGAATGATTTTTTATAGAAAATATTTAAATCCTCAGGACTTTTTTCTAACTTCCTTACCAAGGCTGTAGAGATGACAGTTGTGATGATGGTTACTAAGATGAATGTATGCAGTACACTGAGAACGTCCAACAAGCTTTTCACTTGAGCAGCAGTCTCTTGGGAAAAGATTTCGGTTAATATTAACCTATGCTATGTTTAAGTCATTGACATGGAGATAAAAGGCTTCATATCTTATTACCAATTCTTCAAGCTGTCTGCTCCTCCATAAAGGAGAACTGACTGGATATGAGTTGTTGTGTTGTTTGGGTTGTTTTTTTTTTCAAAGGGGAAAAGTGAAGAGGCCTCTGCACAGACTGGTGGTGATGTGCCTCTGTACTTTTACATACTAGTCCTTGTACCAAAGAATTCTACATGGTCATTTCTGGCTGGGGTCACTCTACTTATTTAAAGAAACAGGGATGAGAGACCCTAAATGTGATATCTAAATAAAAAGACACCATTGTATAAAGTATAGGGTTATATAATAACATGGTGAATATCCTACTAAATGCCAGCATTTAAAATCAAATAGCAGCTGAAAAATGCAAAAGAATTTGTAATATGAATTTTGACTCCCTTAAAAATTTATATAAGGAAGTAAGTGAAATAAGTTATAAAATATGGTTTTTTTTTTTTTCAAAATACATTCTTCTTTAAATGATAGTCTTTCTCAATTAAAAAAAAAATCTTAATGTGTACTAGTATTAAAACTTGAAGTATGGATTCATTAGAGTTAAATAAATAGGCATTATGAATTCTTTTTCCCTGATTGTAAATAAAATTATTTTATTGTCTAAGTAGCACACAGATAAATGGAAATGAATGTTCCGAAGTATTAAGTTGAAATAATGGAAATTCTGGAAATATTTCCACTTCTACCTTTTAAAAATACTTATTTATATTTAGTGTATCTTGGTTAAACGTAAACACATAATGATCTTGGTAAAAGGTACAACTGTTGCTAAAGAATTGCTGAATTAAAGAAATGAAAACACTAACTGGACGGGTAATACGTTCTCCTAAACTGTTTGTGCAGTTGTAGATAAGAAATATAATTTCTTCCAGATTATTTGGAAAACATCAGTTTGCACTTTACATATATGCTTTGTTTTCGTCCATTCCAAGATTACAAGGCCCCTGATTTCCTTCAGGAGCAGTACTCATTAATCTTGTATGCCATTAGCTCTGTCTTAAAGGTTTTGAAGTATATTTTCCACATCTGGCTGTATGGAAGGTCAGGGTGTTCCTAGCTTTGTTTAACTACAACCAGATTCTTATCACTGTTTCCCAAATAATTTAATTTTTATGTTGTCTGTCGTTTTGCATCACTCTCAAGACAATATTAAAACTAAAATTGCTATGTTGTTGGTGATTTTTATTTACATATTAAATTAAAGTACAACAGTAACACCATTAATTTCCATATTGTTCCTCACAATAGCCTCAGACTACTTCTATAACTCAATCAATATTAATAAGTGAATTAAGTGGAAATTTCTTCAAATTTTAACACACAAAGATGCACTGCTTTATTAATTTTACATGATTAATCACAACCCTTTCCTCAAGTAGATTTTAATTAGATTAAAGATAAAATATATAAATTATGGACAAATCTGCAGTAATTTAAGACAAGTATAAATTTTAGAGCAGAAATTGAAGACAAGGTACAGAAGTGCTAGATCCGTATTAGCCCTTGCCAATGAATACGCAGTTCAACACTCAACCCCTACACATGACGTCTCATCTTTAAATGGGGAATGTGTCTCTAACTGAAATAATGGTGCCATTGGAGTTAGTAGAAAAATTTCCAGCATTTCATCTGCAATAGCTTTTCACCTCTGTTCTTATATAATACTCTATAACAAACAGGTTTCATATTTGGCTGTATTAAAATTCATATATGAGGTACTAATGAAAGCTAAATGCCAGATTGTGAAAAGTTGTTTCTTTGGTCCACGTTTGGTTTTTCTCTCCATATCTCTCCAGCTCCTTTCTTTCTCTTTCTCTACCTTAAAAAAACCCACATAGATACTATTCGTAATTTAGGGAAATGGGATATTCTCACTTCCCATACAAAACAGTCACAAGCACTTCAAGTTTTGCAAGGAGGTTACGTAGATGTTTACAATCAGCCATTTATTTGCTTCAGCTCTTTCATGTTGTCCTTTAAAAATGTGGTCTTTTATTTCACAGCTTACTTCTCTGACCTTTTA
>WHYT01017767.1:537940-589768 GCA_009806455.1 Tetrax tetrax
GCAGTTCAACACTCAACCCCTACACATGACGTCTCATCTTTAAATGGGGAATGTGTCTCTAACTGAAATAATGGTGCCATTGGAGTTAGTAGAAAAATTTCCAGCATTTCATCTGCAATAGCTTTTCACCTCTGTTCTTATATAATACTCTATAACAAACAGGTTTCATATTCGGCTGTATTAAAATTGTAGAGCACTGGAACAGGTTGCCCAGAGAGGTGGTGGACGCCCCATCCCTGGAAACGTTCAAGGCCAGGCTGGATGGGGCTCTGAGCAACCTGATCTAGTCAGGGATGTCCCTGCTTCTTGCAGGGGGGTTGGACTAGATGACCTTTGAAGGTCCCTTCCAACTCTAACCATTCTATGATTCTATGATTCTATGAAAATTCATATATGAGGTACTAATGAAAGCTAAATGCCAGATTGTGAAAAGTTGTTTCTTTGGTCCACGTTTGGTTTTTCTCTCCATATCTCTCCAGCTCCTTTCTTTCTCTTTCTCTACCTTAAAAAAACCACATAGATACTATTCGTAATTTAGGGAAATGGGATATTCTCACTTCCCATACAAAACAGTCACAGGCACTTCAAGTTTTGCAAGGAGGTTACGTAGATGTTTACAATCAGCCATTTATTTGCTTCAGCTCTTTCATGTTGTCCTTTAAAAATGTGGTCTTTTATTTCACAGCTTACTTCTCTGACCTTTTAAATGGACTGTATTACTACAGTCAATTTGTCTCTCTGGCATCTCCAGTATCTGCATCAGTTATCCCTAATGACTTCACATGACTTACAGTTTCTCTCAATTTCTTTTTCCATGGACTAATAAAACTTTCCTCAAAACTCAAGGCTGTTGTCATCATTTCCAAAAGTAGCATTTTATCCTGAAGCTTTTGTTTGTTCTATTTTTCACCTTTATATTCAGCTTATTCACAAATTAATTTCATATGAATAGTTACTGTAAATATCCAAAGCCTTTACATGCTACCTTTTGATCTCAGTGTCTCACAAAATATTTTATGGTTTACCCAATCCGTGTACAAGTTCTTTGCATGAGTTATTTCATTCAGTTACTGCAGAAAAGTAGGGTAAAATAAAGAAGTATTTAACAGCACATTTCAGCTTTATGCAACAACTTAAGACAAGAAATGGGGAATGTCATATCAATTGAGTCCATGGAGGAATTTGGAAAGGCAAAATGCTATTAACCTAGTTACAATTTGAGGTAGAGACTTACACGCATTACAATATTTTCTCATAGGAATATAAAATAGCTATGATTCATAACTCTCCCAAAGCTACATAAGATCTTGTCCTTCCAGAATTACTGCACCAACTATATGCTAATAATGTTTACTGAGGAAAATTTCTAGATACTATGTTATGCATAAAAATAAAGAAATTTACTGGATTTAAAGTATCATATACTCTGTGTATTACAATGCTTTGTTTTGCAGAAAAACAATATTTTTAAGAAGTTCCTCACCGATGTGAGGAATGTAGAGATCAGAGAAGATCAATGCAATGTCCTCAAAGAAGATCAGAAATAGCTCTGGGAAAAGTAATGACTCTTGGACTCAGTGACTGAGCTGCAGGTCTTGTAGGAAGGCAGGAGAAACAAAAGATAGGGCAGGAAGATGCCAACAAGACGTGTCCTGGAATCTACCCCAATAAGTTCTTGTTCATGGGCAGTGGATGCTGGCTGGCGTGGCACCCAGAGTCTCCTTCTGCCTGTCCCATGGCCATGCTCCTTCACTTAGCCACGTATCTAATACATACCTGAAACCCATCCTGTCAAATCCACCTTGTGCATGGTCTCTAAAGCATCTTAGCACCAGGCTTGCCACACTACCTACTGGAGCACTTCCAGCAGCATGACACATGCAGCCTGCCTGTTAGCACAGTCTGAACTGAAACGCATTGGGGTGACAAATGAAAACTGGCCGTGCGTGTTCAGGAGATGCTGCACTTTGGTGCACAAAACCGAAAGCACTCTGTCTCCTGTCTGTAACAGCACCATCTGTTGGAAGATTGTTCATGCAGGGCCTTGGATCGTGGCAGAAGAGATGATGTTTGGAGTTTTGTGCATTAACTTCTCCATGAATCATTTACCAAGCTCTGCAAAATATTGTACTCAAACCTATTGGAACTCAGGTTTGGATTTTTTTATCTTCATTAAACTCTGATCATGTTACTGAAACTCCTGCCATCTTGGCTGAACTGGAAAGCCAGTGAACCTCCTTTACCTGGAAACACATCAGGACAACTGCTGCGTTACTGTGCAACTTCACTGGAGGCTACAAGGATTCAGCTTGTTCCTCGTTATTTAAGACATATTAAGCTACAGAGGAAAAACATCATCCCTCAAAATGTACACTCTCAAAGCTTCAGAAGTGTGTGCAAGTACATTTTTCACATGCTTTTCCATTTATCACATGCCCATGTCTGTCTACATCGTGTGCCCAGCAACCCCTCTCCCCCAAGATCCACTGTGCGATGCTGTCTCCCTCAGCAGTTTCAGACAGCTGCCATTCCTTTAAATCAGCCTGCCAGAGAAACATTTCCTCGTTCTCTCTCCAAATGTAGGCTCCCTCCCGCCCCAGTAAATCATCCTGGCTTAAGGCCCAGAATTGGCAACGTTCAGTTCTGGACCAATGACAAATTTTCTTTGCAGATGAAAATGTGGTTGTGTTTAGCATTTTTCTTTCCCAACCACACAGTTAGGAACAAGAGTTTTATATATTGGTAGAAGTCTTCCTGCTTCCCAGTATTCCTGAGTCCTACAGAGTCTCTGGGTGTTAGATTTCAAAATTTTGTCAGTTTTCCAAAGAGAACAGTAAATGAAGTTATTTTGTAAGGGGGTTCATATTTATTAAATTTAATTTACCTGTCCTTCTGAGGCATGTGCTCTCAGGTAGAGTAAATGAGAGTGGATAAGTGCAGAGTAAGAGGAAGATGGGAACCCTCTGAGATGAAGTTTTGGTAAGATGACACAACAGGCATGGGAGATATGGCTTAGAAAAGAGCAACGGTGAAGAGAGCTAGAAACTAGTGTGCATTGTGGCTAGGAAAAGATGGAGACAAAAGTTACTGTTTCTGCTTGATATAAGGTGAAAGACTGAAGACCAAAGTCTATAGTGGAATTGAAAAAAAAAAGAAAAAAAAAAAGATAATATTCTTAGCTCTGTTATAATTAACTTTTTGACTATGGGTCTTCTGAGGTTCAAAATAATAAAAAAAACCCCCACAATTTGTCAATTATTATCTTAGCCACTTCACTGACAATCATTTCTTAAAATCATACCCCTGGTATGAAGTTGTTGTTCATATTCTGGGAATTAGCCCCCGATACCATCAGGAAAACTCAGATTTTACTCCCACCCTCATGCTTCTAGTTAGGAGCTGCTTTGATGATGTCTCCAGATTATTCTCTTCACTTCTCTAGAAAACTGTCTCTACAGTGACTTTTTGACAGTGGTCTCTCTGGAGAGCCTTGGGTGCTCCCTCTCAGCACCACCAGTTTCAGTCAAACATGGGGTCTGCTTAAATTTAAGCCACTTTCTGGCCAGAGTGAGTCAAGGAAAACCCCTATCCATAATCTTCTTAATGTACATAAAGGATACATGGTGACATCAATGACATCTCAGTCTTATAATTCCTCTGGGAATTCCTCTGGGGTTTCAGAAGGGCTCATCTTCACCCAGAAAAGTGTTTTGGTAACTGCCTAGAAGAGCTACTATGTGTCTGGGGAATTAGCTGATAAAAGGTCATCTGAAAAGATTCCTAGGCATCTCTGCTTCCTCCTCCATTCACCCCTTCATAGACATCACAAGCTCTCAGCTTGCCAAGCGCTTGCAGAGTCCAGACTCGCCCACGTGACTAGTAAATTCTTTCTCTGGGAAAAGTCCTCGTGCCATTTAGGAGCTCCTTTCACCACCTGCAACACATGCTTACAATAACCAAGTGATTCAATGAGACACTGCAAATAACAACACTGGCAAACAGATGACTACTTTCACTTACTTCTGGGTGTTCTTCATCATAACTAGCACACAAATAGCATGCACAGCCCTTACTTTCCTCTGGGTCTTTGATTTAATTAAAGATCATACAAAAACATTATATGAAGCCACATAAAAACTAAAATGCAGCACTGCCTGCTGGTGACAGTGCCGTCCCTTCGGTCATGATGTTGCATTTGTACGGGTACTTACTGAATTAGATTTAATCAACTAAAGATTTCCAAAAGAAACATTAAAGGAATAACATTGCAATGTACTTTTGCAACCTTCGCTTATTAGAGTTAATCAGTTTTGCATGTATGTAACATACTGTTTAAAAGACCTGTTCTGCAGTTGTGTCAGCAGCAGAAGTCTTGGACTTTTCTTTTAACATACATTGAGAAAAGTCACCTAGTAATGTAATGTTAGTTTCCAAAGTACAGAAGTGAATGTCATGTAAATAAATCTGATTTTAAAGTCTTGTAATATCCTCTCTAAATTTATATCTGTTATAAAACAAACCATGGCAACAGTGTTTATGTGACCATCCTTACACGAGCAATAGAGATCATACTGGCAAAAAAAGATGACAGAGAGTGAGCCAACACTAGTTGGTTTTCCACATCTTTTGTATTAAAATTAAAATCTTCATTTTTTATCTTCCATGCAGTTAATATTTTCTTAACAAAAGCAAGGTGCTTCATTTGCTCGTTTTGTACTGGCGAATTTCACTTGCGGCTTCTACTTGTTAAGCACATCTATTCCCAGATCATGTAATATTAAAAAAAAAGAAAACAGTTTTAATGAAAGTTATCAAGGGCTTGGAATGAAAGCATGCAGTATGAGGCTTTCAGTAATACTGAGAATAAGAAAGATGAGTTCTCAGTCTCTCTGTCTCTGTGCTCTTGGGAGCACTAGGGTTGCAAAATTAACTCTTCATATTCACTCAAAAACATACAAGTATGTATTTGAGAAAGCTAGACTGTTGAAGAGCAGATGAAATATTATCAGGTTACTATTACAGTCTGTATTTCACATTTGTCAGTCACTGAGTGTCCTGGTTTCAACTAGGAAAGAATCCATTTTCTAGTAAGTAGCCACACTCTTCTGTAGCTGCAGCGTTTTACGTCAATGTGAGAACAGTCCTTCTAACACCTATTGTTTACAGTTGGTGCTAGGTAGTGGTTATATTTGGCTGTGACAGATCTGATTTCCCATGCCAGCAGCAGCTGGTGTGAGAAAACCAGTTATGTTTTGGATTCTTGTTAAGGGAACCAAGGGCTTTGGTAGTTTCCCATGTTTTATAAGTAAGCAGGTGCACTTAGGTTGGGAGGAGCAGAGGCAGGATAGCTGACCCAAACTGGCCAACAGAATTATTCCATACCATGAATGTCACGCTCTGTATATAAGCAGGAAGGTTCTTGGGGACACCCACTCTTCTGCCCTCCTGCCCGGTGTCCACTGGCCCTTGGGGTCCTGCTTGCCCTCAGTGCATCTTTCTGCTGCCCGATTTCCCATGTTCCCAGTGATTCTCAGCATTGTTCAGAAGAATATGTTCTAGAATATGAGTTTTTATAGTCAAGGTAACTCCTATTTCAGCTCAAGGCAAAGTGTCATGCAAGTCAATATATAAACCCCAGTTTTACTGAAGTCAACAGCAAAAGTTGAATTGATTTTCGTGGCACTGCGTTTCAGTTTTTGTGGCTTTGCCGAAAACCATAGAAAAAGAGAGAGGGAGACAGAGAAAGGAGGAGGTGGCTATTTTATGAAAAAAAGTTAATTAAATGAAATTTCTTTCACCCTAATTCATTTTGGAGGAAGAAGGGGCAGGGAAGCAATAAAGAGGAAATATATGTCTTCTACCGCTCAGCAAAATTTTTCCTTTGAACAGACACGATTAAAGAAAAATCAGAGATCAGACAAAGAAATTGAATTTAGATCAGAGGCAATTGGGTAGATTCATGTTCATTGAAATGGTCACCGAGGAGCAACTGGGGCACAGCACCACATCCTTCAAGAGCTGGACATCAATATATAAAGCTACTGTCAAAGCAGCAGCAGGGAAGCAAGTGCATTCAAAGAATCTATTTTGACAAGTAAGGCTAACTTCTTTTCCCCTGTTTATTAGACTACGGCTGCTGGGAAATTGACTGTGCTAGTCTTTACTGAGAGTTTAAAAAAAGCCCCACCATACAGAGCATTCTGCCTTGAACATGATGATGTTACTGGGTCTGTCTCTCGTCTGTGAATGAGCTAATAAAGAACATCATTTCCCAGGAAAGTATAAAGGCCACCCCTAAACCATATGTACAAGATTTCATTCTCAGAAAATCATCAAGATATTGTGGAACACCATACTGCAAAAGAAGCCACATTATGCTTGTGTGTAAAACACTGTCATGACTGTTTCTTGATGTTTAGGCTGCATTCATCACTTGTTTGGATTTCTAGTTCCAAGGGCCAAACACTTTAAACATGCTATTTCCTCATGTACCCACCATTTTGCATTTTATACTTACTAGGAAAAACACACGCAAAAAAAGGCAGCTTTTAAAAACTTTCCAGGAAGGCAATAGCCCTGCAGTCCCAGCCCTCTTTCTCTGCCTTCATCCTGTGTTAGACAAAATAGGGGAGAGGGATCTCACAAGGAAAGAAATGTGTTAGGGCTTTCTGTAGAGATTTACTCTCGTAAGACTGCAGGCATAGGAAGCTGCACATACAGTCTGTTTGCCCAGAAGGTCTGATAACAGTAGAAGCAAGGACTTCTAAGGTGAATGAAGTATAGTGTAGTGAAGATGGCCTTGATCATGGGAGTAAACTGCTCCACAGATGATAAAGTGCCAAGCTTATAAACATGAATTTCAGCACCTAATATTTGTACATCCTTATCAGCCTTAGGTATGTAAAGTCAAGAGAGCCCAGAATAGGCATTCTCCCTTTCAAAAACAAGATTCATTGGAAACAATGCAAAATGGTGTGGAAATATGAATATTTCAACACAATTATTATTTGCTTAATGTTCACAGCAATTAGAAGGAGAGAAGACAACGTCACACACACAGTGTTTGTGGTTTGATTGAAAGAAGAGTCTTCCGATGAGGTCTGAGATTTAGGAACTCTGACTAAGATCACCCTAAAAGGTAAGGGGATTATTAGCTCTTTAAAGTAATGACACAAGAGATTTTTCAATCCACAATTTCACATTAGGGAACTTTGCTACATAAAAATGCTGTATAAAACATTCCAAAGACATAGACAAAGTCTGAAAATAACACAGTTGTTCAAACTTTGGTTTTCTGCCCAAATTAAACACCTCTGACATTCAAGGTTCAAGTAAAAATTAAGAAGGTAAAAGCCCTAAGTCATAGATTCAGATTGAGACTCTATGGTAAAAAGCAAGTGGGACGTCAATCCTCACAGTGGCTTTATTGCCATTTTAACCGTGTCAGGAAAAGTTATGCCTTTTACACAATGAGGTTTTTTGACCCAAGTGGCTCACCATGTTTCAGGGCTCCTTCTGTCACTTCCAAGTGAAAGGAGAAATTGATTAGGCCTCAGGCAGATTAGAAGCAATCACAGCTATTCACTAACAGTAAACATAGTCTTGATTTCCTGAATGCCAAAAGAATTAAACAATAGCACAGAGGTTCTTTGCTTCAAATTCAAGTCCCTTTCATTCAAAAGCTCTTTATGTTTTCCTCAGTAAGTGATTGCTTCAGTGCTTGTTCAGTTCTAGGCTGAGTTTCTGCTGCTCTGTACTTTATTCTGAGGTGCTTCCTACACATGCATGCTTCTAACTGAAATTATACTCATTCAAGCCCTGCTCCCAGCTAGTTCAAACTCTAGTGCTTCCTCACACCTGTTTTTGGTTGGAACAGTGTTATATGTTTTCATTTTGATCAGGAGACTGTTCTCACCTCAGCAACCTATTTGTCTCTCACGGAGAGATTAGGTGGAGGACATTCTGTACCCCTTAGTCTCAGTGTAGACATCAGTCCATCTCCAAATTGCATGCTTTTGTAGTACTCAGCACAGGACTGTGTTTCTAATAGGGGCTTTTGGAGCATAACATAATACAGCATGAAATAATGAAGAATTATAATTGCTGTGATACATCTCAGTTTGTAGTAGTGCAGGTTGTTGGCCCCACAGATAGGCTGAAATGTTACATGTTCACCAGGATGAATGCAGTCTGTGTGATGCTATCTGTGTTTCAGCTCCAGCCCCAGAGCTGCATCTGCATGGAGCTGAGCCAACGTGAACCTTCTGCTCATGCCAGAAGCACCCGTTTAGCTGGGCTCAGAATCCCAACAGCACGACTTCAGAGCATGTACACCAGCATCTGATCAGGTTTGCAGTGCTGGTATCCAAACATAAAACCACTTGAAACCAGCTGAGCAATGAGACAACCCAGTGCAGACCTAGCAGTGATTCACTTGTGGCTTTTTGTGTCATGGATTTGCAATGGACAGGCCAGTCTCAGAAACAGCAGGAAAAAATCAAATCTGTTTTGTCTATCATCAAAGAAGAGAATGATGAAATGCCAGTCCCTTCTGAAAAGTAAATCTGATTGTTTGGTTTTTGGAGTAGAAGGTTTTGTTTTGCGTAATCTTTGGCAGGAAGGAGAGGGAGCAAGGCAAAAAAAAAAAAAGGCAGCAAGTTTCTTCAGCTGCAACTCACTGAACAGCAATTGGGTTTGGTTTGCTGACAGCTGCTGCCTGCTGATGTTTGTGGGCTTACACAGGTTTAATTTCTATGCTTCACTTTTTTTTTTTGCCAAGCAAATAGAAATAAATTGGAGAGTTTGACATGAGTGATCTTGACATGTGTGTTTTCTCCTGTTGGGATACTGAATTTTCTTTGACTTTGGAATGGGGGAAGAAGACACAGGACACAATAGATGAAGAATGGTGAGGAAACACAAGACTCTTTCCTTGAAGAATTAGGGAAGGATAAAAGCCTAAAAAGACTTCCATCTGCTTGTCACACATGAGGGTTACCGCTGACAAATGGGAGTAGAAGGAAGCATACTAATTATAGCATTAAACCTATCATTTAATTTACCTTTTTGGTCAATGTGACAAAACCAAAAAGACAGGGAGAATAATGAAGCATGATAATGAAGGCTATAGTATGCTATTCCTATTATTACTTTTAGAAAATATTGAGTTGACTCAATATTTTGAAAGACTGTTCAGTAGGGCCTGTTGTAATAGGACGAGGGGTAATGGTTTTAAAATAGAGATTAGATATTAGGAAAAAATTTTTTACAATGCGAGTTGTAGAACACTGGAACAGGTTGCCCAGAGAGATGGTGGATGCCCCATCCCTGGAAATGTTCAAGGCCAGGCTGGATGAGGCTCTGAGCAACCTGATCTGGTTGGAGATGTCCCTGCTCCTTGCAGGGGCGTTGGACTAGATGACCTTTGAAGGTCCCTTCCAACCCTAACCATTCTATGATTCTGTGACTCCTCCACTTCTCCAACTTCAGTTTTCTCTCTTCTAGCACACAGTTATCTATTATGTTTTGCATTTTGAGTATAGAGCAGCTGCATGTTGTCCCCCAGGATTTCCCCCTGTGCATTGGGAAGCTCCACTGTTATAAAGCCTCCTACAGCCAATGCTTCCTGTCCTGGACCTGCATTGCTTGGCCTAAGGTCAGCCATGGGGTGAAAAAACAAGAATGTGAGGAAATACATGCTGGACCCAGGCTTTTCTGTGAGCAGCTTCCCAGGGGAATCCTGTTGCCGAGCGAGGCTGGCGAGGCATGAAAGAGCACAAATCCTGTGCATCTGCAGCCAGACAGAGGATGTCACAGGAGAAAACTGAAACACATGCTTGGGAAATTTTTTGAAAATTAGCCATATTCAGGGAATAAAGGGTGATTTCATAGCTAGGAATTTATATGTGGAAAAAATTCACCAGTCAACTCTCAGGTAAGGTTTGTTTTCCCAGAAAAGTGGAGTTTATCACACTGAAGGAGGACAAATCTCCCATAGAAAAGGAGCACTACACTATACTGGAGGGTGTTAGATTTTTATTTTAGGTGTTGGTCAGCTTTATTATTCATGTCCTTGAGACTGATAATAAAACTGGTAATTCTAAACAGGACTGGATTACAGTTCTGTTGTGCCTTGTGAGTTGTTTTTTTTTTTTCAATTACTAAAGCAGTATTAAAATAATGTCTTCTAATCTGCTATAGTTGGAGTTGCTTTCCCACACTTAAAAGAGTCATCTGTACATGTTTTCTCATCTTCTTTTTAGTCTTCATCTGTCTCTGCCTCTTTTATATGCCTCCAACTTAACTTGGAAATTTTCAACCTTTTAAGCAGACTATATTTTATTTAAGATCTCACATTTTATTTCCTGAAAAAAAATGACAGTTAGTTATTTTTGAAAGAAAGACCCATAGAGACATACCAAAAAATATGAGGATTTACATTTATGAAATGCAACTTACATCTTAGACATATGGCAGAGTTGGTTCCCAAAGAATGCACAGAATGTATGTATGAAGCTATTTTTAAGTACCACCAACACTGAACATGAAAAGTCGATAAATTTGATGCTGTTAGAGAGAAAGATTATTCTTAAAATTTCTATCCTTCAGATGAAGGTAGAAGATGACTTTTGTTTCTTCCTAAAGGTATATCTAAATGCTTGGGTTCTGCTAGCTTTGTTTACACACAACTCAAATTACAACCGCTGTTCATTAGTTGCATTTAAGTGTAAAGATCATGATCACCTCAACTTACTAGGAATGAAAAAAAGCTTTCTGGGAAGAAAAAAAAACCACCAATCCAGCATTTCAACCCTTTCTCAATCTTCTGCCACTATGAAAAGATAATCTCTGCTTACTTTTTCAGCAAATGTCAACCATGTCACCTCTGTTTATAAGTAAACGGATTTCAGTTTTGAACTGTTTAGTCTAAGCCTCTGTTAGTGGATGATTTTTTCTTTAGGTAGTCTGGTACAAAGAAATATTCTCCCTGTTACTATGCTGAATGAAGGGAAGATGAAAAAAATTGTAAAGGATTGCGATTGGATTGCAGCTTTGGGTGCTATCCAAGTTGGCTTTTGTGGATTTGTAAGACTGCGTTATACCCCATTGTAGGAAAATTAATGCGCATGAGGTAATGTATAAATATGACTTCTTTCAGTTGAAAGAAGTGAAGAGTGCAACTGAAGGGTGGAGCAGTGTGTCACAGATATATTTGGTGAATTATTTTCCCAAAAATGTATTTAGGGATAAATTTTTAAACACTGAAAAAAAGTGCAAATTAAGAGAAATTGCTTCATATAGACAAGTATAAATACATGTCTCTGAAGAAAATGTGTTCAGTGAAGAAGAACTAATGAAAATTAATAGAAGGTAAAGGTAAAAATAACATGTTCAAGTTAGATTAATGAGGATCACTTCAATATATCCACATACAAAGAAACATAACACAAATTAGAATGAGTAATATTAAAATAAGAAGTGAATGTGACCTAACACACTAAAGAAAGGGTCTCACTCAAAGATTCCTTCATTTTAGTCTTTATTCTCTCCATTAACCACCGTGGAACAAAGAACAGACTCCTTTAACTCCTCCCTGCATCAGTTTTCCAAAGTGATACAAAGCAGCAAAATGAAGGCTTGCTCATCTATTCTCTTGCTCACTGCTCTACCCAAACACGACAAAAGCATGCTATTGCATGTCTGGAACTTCACAGGTGAAATTTTATCTCCATTTGATATCACTACCAAAACTCTTACTGATTTTTCAATTGATTCTGTCTTCCTACGGTCCATAAGCAGAATAGCAGCTAGCATTACCATCTCTTACTTTTTGTTTTCTCTCCTTCTTTTACATCATTCGACATTTTACACCATTCTGAGCTTTACAACTAGGCAAAGCTGGAAGTTAAAGCCCCCCAGGGACTGCCTGCTGCCTGCTTTGCCAGTGCGAGGTCTCTGGAGAATGTTTTTTTGTCATTGCCATCACTGATGGTCGGGTCCTTCTGCAAGGATGTAGCCATTGCTAGGCAAGCCAGGGGACTTAACAGAAACAGCAGCCTCTGCTGTAAAAGCAAACCATCCATCCCCCTGTGAAAACAAACCCAGCAAGCTTGTCTCCCCAGGGCTGACTAATTTTATCCGTATCCTTGGGATAGTAGCATTCAGTTTTGCCTACCCTCCTGCTAAAAAGCCTTGAGTAGGCTTTGCCTCTAGCTGTTGTTCAGTGCCTGGAGTCACCGGGGAGAGATTTAGGCAGCATTTACTAATCAGCTTAAAGCCTACTGAAGTCAATAGAAATGAAAACTTTTTCTAAATTGAGATTTAGTTTTAGCTTGTTAGGCTGAGTATGTGACATCATTCAATCTATTACTAAAGACTAAACTGCAAAATAATAGCTTTTAAAATAATTAAGTGGCTGAGAAATTTCTCATTGAGAATTACTGTCACACTATTGTAGCACTTGCGAATTATTCAAAATTTCAAGACATTTTGTGTTCTTCCCAAAGAAGATAGGGAGTTGCATACTTAACCACAAGAAAGATTTAAATGCACTTAGAGATACACATGTTTTTGTAAGATCTCTTTAACAAGTAAATTAAATTCAACATATTATTTCAACAAATGCATTCTTGTTCTTTTTTAAAGATATAATTAGTAACATTCAAATAATTTTTCTTTGACAAAATCTATTTCAAAATAAACAATGATTTGGTGAAAGCAAAACCTTTCATAGTACAGGCTTAATTTTGAGGGTATCTTTTTTTTTTTATTTTCCATTTAAAATTTCCTATCTTAAAATTTAAGATTTTTTTTTAGTTAAAATTATAAAGAAATGATAATATTTATAGATTTTATGCTACATAAAGAAAAACTAATTTGTCTTGAGGCAAGACTTAGATAACAGAAGTGGAAATTTTAGACTTGGTTCAAGGTGGGAAATTTTTGGAAAATTTGTTCTTCAGTCTTTTTCAGTTACAGTGTTTGTAAATCTATGCGAGAAATCAAAAGGAAATGTAGGATACCCTGGCTGGTACAGTTATGACTGAAAGAAAATGCTAAAGAAGTCATGCAGCTTCTAGAGTTATTTCTGTGAAACATAATGGAGGTTTTTGCACAGGTAGAATGTGTGATAGCGTTGCTGACAGATAATACAGCAGAGGACAACTTCATCAGGAAGATTTTATGTAAAAATATATCTTTTCTTCCTTATTTATGAACTCCCCATCAGCCAAAGGAATCAAACTAATGAGTCTTTACTGAGAGGTTACTGTGAAAGCAGTATAACACATTATTATCCTCAGTAATTTTTGCTGATCCATGTTTCCCAAGAAAACCCTTTGAGAAGTTCAATTTACCAACGTGCTATATTTCTAAAACATTCATTATGAAGTAGCATGGGAACTGCAGAATACCACATTTCTAGATTTATGAAAATAAATTAACAGGGTCAGATTACATGTGTGGAATGAGAAGGTAAATGACATTGTTTCAGGCATTTTGCCCAGCGTGCTTCATAATTTCTTGAGCATTAATGTACTTGGAAAGGCTGACATAGCTGAATGTTAACTTGTCCAAGTACGTTTCTTATAATAGCAATAACAGATTTGGTATGAACTAGATGATCTCTTAAGGTTCCCTAATCCTGATTTAAATCTAAGTACTTCTAGGAAATGTAGTTTATTCAGCCACGCTGGCTGGCTGGCTCAGTCTCAACCTATAATTTCTCAACAACTGGCCTATTTCATGTTGGAAGATGTTGCTCTCAAATATGTTACGTTCCTGAAAATGTGAAAATTCACAGCTGAGTGAAGGAGAGAAATGCAAATTAGTGCCAGAGTGCAGGTAAAACTCTGAGATCACCTATAGTCAAGTACTTCTGCAGTACTCAACCTTGGGTGGCTGGGCTGGAAGGAGAACTTAGACCAAGAGGTGGTCAGGGGTCAGAAAGGAGAGACCTGGAGAGTGCTGGTGGAGTCAGGGTGTTCGAAAGAGGCTGTAGGGTGCACTGTCAGGATTTCCCAGGAGTAGCACATAAGAGACCAGGACCAAAGCGACACTGAGGCCAGAGGGATGCTGAGAAGGTCTTTTACAGCAATCAAATATCTCAGAGTCCCAAGAGAAGGAGTTGTTTTTCTAAGGCAGAGGCTGAAATTGTCCCTGGAGGAAAAAGCATCTGGAAGGAGATGAATGGTATGGGATACTCCCTGTGCACCAATGTGTTTTGAAGCATCTCCCTCAAAGCCCATCAAAAAGATATTTTGAACCTGAATACTCCAAAACAAGGAAACTACTACAGAAAGATACTGAATGGAAATAGTCCAGTAAAAATGCCTAAAAATGATAGAGTGGTATGAAATTGGAAATGAGATAAATTATTCTAATTTTCTATCTAGTGCCAGTGGTTCTGTCCTTAAACATGAGTCAAGATGTGCCAAAACTTGTAATCACATGGCAGAGCTTTGATGTTTATTTCATATGTTGACACTCTTAATGTAACATTAACAAATGTGCAAAAACAGTTTCATGACAGTTTTGACTCCCTTTATTTGTACAAAAAGTTACTTTTGCACGCTGGTCCCAAAAATCTGTATCTTTTCCTAATGATTTAACAAACAAATTACTGCTTTGTCATGGCTGTGAGCAAGCTGGTCTAGTGGAAGATGTCCCTGCCCATGGCAGTGGGGTTGGAACTACATGATCTTTAAGGTCCCTTCCAACCCAAACTATTCCATGATTCTATAATATATGCTGCCTATATGTCCTGCAATAGGAGTGCTTCTAATGAATCACTTTTTTTTTTTTCCTGCTGAAACTTATTTTGTCGTATTTTGCATTAAAAGATTATTCCCCAAATTCTTCAGAGAAAAACAAGTAACAAGCTTGATTTTTCAGTCAGAAGATATTTTGTATTTCAACATTTAATTTAGATGAAATTTTTAAAATGCATTTTTTTTTTTCAAAATCTCCCTAAAACCAGCAGGCTTTGACTGTCCAAAAGTAAGTCTTTGGTTTACTTAGCATGCTTCTAAAAACTGGGGGAAAATTCTTTTTGGTTCATATCAAAACATTTTTTCCAAGTTCATTTATCTGTAAGCATACTATTTAAATCACTAGTTTGTTCAATGCTAGACCAAAACTCATTATAAAGCACTTCACCTCCCAAATGTATTGACATCCTAATGCAGAAGTGCTTACAGATCATTTTGATCTTTTTCTCTAACCTGCTTGATGTAGACCTGCCTCCTCAAGTGTTTTCAGCCAGGACTGGGTTTGAGGATGCCGATGGTGCTGCCTGGGAAGGGGTCTGGCTCACTGCTGAGGTGCGATAGTGGCAGAGCAGAATGATCTTCACATGAGCACAATTTAATGTTTGTTTCTCTCTTTCAAGTCCAAAGAAGAATAATTTCTATATAGTCAGAAGTTTATCCATAATTGTTGGTTTAATAAAAGAGATCTCTTCTCCCTCAAAACTGTTTTTGCTTATTTTATTATGATAGCTAAAACAGTACTAAGAATCAGGCCTGTCTTAGATGTATGTGCTTTCCTAGCCTGGTGGGTTTGTTAAGACATGGGCCTATAGACCTGCCTTTCTGGTTTAGACCTCAGCTCTTCTGCAATCTATATGAAATCTTACCTGCGACTTAAGTTTGTTCTAGATTAGCCCAAAAGGAACAAAAACGTTTCACTCTGTCACTGTTACGAAGCACAGCAGTATGGTCCCACTCTCAGCATTAAGAGGTTATTGGGTATTAGAGAAGCTGTCAGACACCAGATGATCTGGACACAACGGCATTTTAATGCAAGCAGCAGTGATCTGTTTGTCTGCCTGTGACAAGAACTAGAGAGAACAAGTGAGTTACGTGAGTCATTTTTAACAGTCACTCTAAGGGAAACATGAGAAGCAATCAACCAAATACCAGGCATTTCTAGTCAAGAGCTCTACATTTTTTTTTTCAACCAATTAAAATAAATATATTAAATTAATATCATGTATTCTACCTTGAAACATTTCAGTAAAAATGCACTCCACATACAAAAATATCTGGATCTGTACTGAAAAGAACCTAAGGATCTGAAGTACAAAGCTGAAAAACAGAGAGCACTGCATAAGGTATAATGCTGAAAATCAGCCTATTTGAGACTACGAGAACTCAAATCTACCTGAACTCAGGTCTGCCTACTTCTGCTTGTGTACCCAGAGCACTCATTTCTCTCTCCCGCTCTCCTACTCATATATCTCTTGTTGCTTGCTGCAATACAACCATTCAACCTTGCCTTTCCTTTTATGGCTATAGCACTCCCCAGGGAAGAGGCTGGCTTGATGACGGATGCACTCCAGCATGTTTTCTGACCACCAGCACACAGCACACAGGACTTCATGATTTTGCCCCTGCAACCCCTCACTCTTCCCAGGACTGGTGCAAAGCCCTGCACACGTGTTCAGGCTTCACACTAGAAAGTCTAAAAAAATGAAAGATTGAATTTCTCAGCTTCTAGGTGTCTACATCTATATATTATTGACTCTAGGCATAGCTGCCTGAAAAAAAAGTCACAATAGTTAACCTTAATAAGTGCTTGAAGCATTCAGTGAAACCGTAGAGTTTATTGCAATAAAATAAAAATCATAAAAGCCTTATTCCCCTTTGCAAGCAGACCCAGAGGATCAGTGAATATTTATAACTAAGCAGCAAATATTCTTCTTGTCACCCTTCACATCTGCCATTTACACAGAATGATTGCCTAGGAGATTCTTTAATTAACCTAAACATTTCAGTTAATGGCCAACAAAATTACCTTGTGCATTACAGTTTTATCTAGGCATCTCATATACGAAGAGTAGTGGTAGCTGCTACAACTTAGGAAAGAGATGACACTATGGAAACAAAAACCTGCCGTATGAAATTAATGTTATTTATAATATTTTAAAATTAATATTAATGTGCACCCTTCTGGATGCATTATAGAGATTTCTAAATCGGGGTACATTTCATTTCCTATGTAATTTTTAATATTTTTATAACTTTCTAAATCTCATTACACCTTTTCATTTTTAATTTTGAATGATGTATTTATATAGGTAAAGTCAGAGAAATGGGTTTATATTTTCTAGAGTTGTGTGCACTTTAATCCTGATGGATATTCTGAGGTAGCTTTCTATCATACCTCTATTAAATGGCCTATTGATCTCTACAGTTGTACAGTGTGTACAGCACACTCATTTAGGAGGAATGCAGTTTTGAGAGAAAAATTGAAATAGTATAAATGATCCATCTGGAAATGACAGTCTTCTTGCCAGAACACCATTTGGGATCCATTCTATCCAGCCTGGCCCAAGTCACCGACACTATAAAAAAGTCTAGGGGGTGTATTCGTTTTAATACATTATGTATTATGCCCCAAATTAGTCACAGTACAATTTGTCTACAAACACATATTTGGGAGCCATGAAATGTAACTGTACCATGGACCAGCTGGGTAGCTGCAGAATCTTTCCATAGAGTGAGAATAGCTATAATCCGGCATTCAAGGCAGTCTGCCTGACTCCGATTGAGGACTCACACCTGGGTTTTCCAAACCTCAAGTGTACCAGCTGCCCCTGGTTATCTCTGTCTTTTCTTGTGCAGAAGTGCTTCTGTATGTTTAATACTTATAAAATGTTTGCAGGATACTACAATAAGGGGTACAGTGAGACATAATCTGACACTACTGTAATATATATTCCTGTTACAAGTATGTGTGAAGTCTAATTTGGCTTTCTCCTTCAGTCAGGTTTTGATTTTGTTGCAATCAAAACCTGACTGAAGGTTTTAGTAAGGAACATTAAAATTTAGATCCAACCTCAGCATACCACTTTGAAGTCAACTTTGAAATGTTTAATTAATGAAAGCTGAATGATTTGTCTCGTAAGAATCACAGCTGCAAAGCTAAGTGATGGCTAACTAGAAATTTGGGAGCTCTCAGTCAATCATTCATGAAGCCTTTTAAAATCTCTCACTGCTCAGAAGCTGCCTGAAATGAGAATGTGCTCCTATTAACATGCCCATCAGGAAAGACAAATTTTTTTTTTTGTTAAAGCTCTGTTAATGGAAGAACAGGTATTTTTGAAATAATGTTGGCCCTGCTTTCCAAACCTCTGTCTGGGAGTGTGACTGGCTGAAGGCAATCTTTCTTCCACATGGGATCAGAAAGTTTTTGCAGGTCAGCAATATCAAAGGGTGATAGAGGTGTTCCTTCCAAGTGACGTTAAAGATTCCTTAGAAACAACGTAGGTTAAAAGTGTGTATTCTGGGGAAAAAAATACATTCAGGGACAGATTCAAGGAGCCAGTGATCGCCTGCAGAAGCCCCCAAGCTGAAGCTGTAACCTTTTTGCAGCGATTGTAGTCTTCATGTCAAACGCGACAGTTGGTGGGTGATTCCTGTTTGCCAGTGACAGACAACTCTCATTGAGAACCATGTGTCAAGAGTGCTTGCGGCTTTCCCTGAGAGGTGGTGAATGAAATCATTGTCCTTCAGTGAGCTCTGGCTGACCGGCTCTGTTTCAGTCCAACAGCCAGGAATATGCAAGGGAGTGTCAATTAAGCAATAGATGTCTCTTGTATGTGAAGGTGGAACTAATGCTGTGGCCAAAATTTTGCAAAGCACTAGAGTCAGAAAGAGAGCTGGACTGACATTTTAAGGTTACTAAGACACTACAGTCCTCACTTTGCGATTAAACACAGGTTTGGGCTACCTCATGAGCTGCAATAATGTTTTGCAGTGCAATCAAGCAGAGGAAAAAAGCAGTGCACTCCCAACTAGCTATAGGAATTCTTTATGCTCATTCTATTTTGACAGAGTGGGTTGCTGCTTCAGAGTTTCATTTGTGTGCTAAGCTGTTGACACACTGAAAATACGAGGTGTCTTTGAGACGGAAAGTTTATGTAACACAAGTACTGTTTGTTTATTTCAAAGATAAAATGGAAACCAAACTTAGAAACATTCTGTGAGTTTTAGGTAGTACTACAAAAGGTACTGCAGAATTACCGTAATTTCTCTTTCCAGGTACTTTTCTTCCTCCTTTTTCATGTAGGGCACACAGCTGTAAGGCATCTGTAACTGTAAAAGCTAAATTATTTTGTCTCTTCTGAAGAGATCAAAGTTATAGAGACAGCTTCACTGCTTTGCAAAGACTTTATGCCCAAGAGACTAAATATTCTTAAAGTAATTTCTCTGCAAAACCATATGCATAGTTAATCTCTGCTCAGGATAGTCCACAGGCCATAGAAATATCAATGCAGACACCTTAATCTGATAAAACATATAAATTCTTTTGCACAAGGAACATGTTTTATGGTGAAATCTGTGTGTGTAGCTTTAACACAGAAAGGAAAACTGAGCTAGCTGGTAGGCAGAAAAGTGTTGGGGAGGACCAGAGTGAATGGCAAAGGTATTTCCTCTCTTGCTTGAAAGTAGAGAAAGAAAGGATCAAGAGACTGGCAGGAAGTGGGCAAGTGTTTGGGCTATGATTATTAATGCAATCATTACAAAATACCTTCACCATTTTTAATAGGATGAAACACCTCCTTCATTCCCATGCAATGACCTACTGCAATTCTTTGGGTTAGGTTTTTAATATGAACTTGCCCAACAAGAAACTGTCTTGTGCCACTGAAGTGAATGGCAAAATTCTAGAAATTGCTTGAAAAGGAGCAAGAGTAAATGCAGGAAAATAAAAACTTAATGTGAAAAATAGTTTCAAGAAGGTGTTTCCATAGTATTTAAGCATGATTCACCTGCTTTGAATTAGTAATTCTGTTTATTTTGATTAGTTACACATTGTCACATTATACATTCTAGAAGCTACTTGGAGATAGTTGTTCTTGAAATCAGACTATCATATGAATTACAAGTACAAACTTTTCTCAACTATTTCAGGTTTATCTCAACTTTCCTGAAAACAGCGGTATTCACAATGTGCATGAGTGAAAGCACAAAATTAATGTTTGCTATGTATTAAGGAACATGATCTAGCAATTAATCATCCTTCTATTTGCCTTTCAGATCACTTCCTCTTCCTGACTCTATTTGCAGAAATTAACACCATGTTTTTTGCTAGGCATCCAAATTTTTCAGGTGAGAACATTCCAATGAAAAGAAGCCAAGTAAACATTTACCTTTGAGCAAGGAAATTATACCAAATGTCAAAGCTGATTAGAACTATTATGGCCAGTAGTTAGCAAGATATGAAAAAAGGTAGTGGAATGAAACAATAAAAAATTGTTAATAAAGCCTGTAAATCTCCATATACATTCAGAATCACAAATAAAGATTATCTGTAAAAACTGCATATTTTTATTCAGCAAATTTATTTAATGTGCTTTAAACCTAACTTAAACCAATGGAGCTATTGTTGTTTCTTAGTAGATGCATGCCATGCCAAATTAGGACTTCCAAATGTTCTGCTCTTGAAGAGTCTGGCTGAATCCCTTTCTGAAGTGAAATGCTTTACCCAAACACTCTTTTCAAGATGACAAGATTAAGCAAAAAAAGCAATATGATTGTTAAACTTCTAATGAGCATTTAGCTGCATAAAAGAGACATGAGAGAGAAGTTAGGTTCAGATTTAAGATGTTGATTCAGCAATACAAATATTTAACTTCCATGCCCTTTGCTGCTGAACAGAATTTGCAATGTTGGGTTACTGGCCGAGGTTTGTAACACAAAGCATAGGTATGATTAGCATCTAAAAAGGGAGCTGCTAGTAGGAAAATTAAAAAAAAAAAAAAAAAAAACCAAAGAGAAAAAAAAAAAAACAAAGAAAGGAGCAGCTCATGTGTGAGCAGACCAAAAACAGTGAGAAGGGAATTTTCTCTCTCCTTACCTGTGGGTTCAGGTGCTTGCTGTCTGCGTGGGACACTCACATTCAGTAATTGCCCTATTCTTCAGATTCATGAAGGCACCACAGGACTCTGAGACCTTGCAGAGAAGTCTCAGACCACACTGTTGAAGGTCTTTCACTCAGCACAAGTGAATTGAATGCTACCGACAGCAGTAAGAACTAAAGCCAAGTCTCTTTAGGGAAAGCTATTTTGGCTCCAACTTCAAAAGTTAAATTCTGGGATATACTGTTCCTCAGTGGATAAGTGTGTTCCTGACAGGTGAGAACATGAGATGAGTTTTCTTTAGGAAAGACCTAGTCTCTCCCATATGTTGGTGAATCCTCTTGCAGAGGTACAGGGTAAAGGCCGAGTTTCTCTGTGCTGACAAGGCTAAGGATGTCCTTCCTGTTGCTGTGGTGATGTGCTGCCCTGGGAAAGGATGACCTGCCTCCTGGATGTAGCATCCCTTGGGTATACCTGGGGAGGAGATGGATGGCAATCTCACCACACCGCTTGGCAAATGGTGCCTGGCATAAGTGATGAATGGCTGTGGGTGGGTTTTCACTTTCTTTTAATCTAGTTTTAAATATTTAATATTTATTGGGAGGATATCAATTTTAAGGCTGTTCTTCAGCAAATCAGCTATGTTTTGATTCAAGACTGGAAGTAATCTCTCTGTAGCTTTGATCACTGATTCCACACATAAGCGTTTCCTCTGTGGCAAGGAAGAATGGTTTTAAATGGATGCATGGTCACAGGGATGTGTTACATGTCAAGTCAATTTACTTTAGGAGCCAATAGATTGAAAGGAAGCACGATGCTCTTCCACAGTTTGTTCCTTCTTTATGAAATTTTGCTTTAACATTATTAGGCAAAGGAGACCAGATGTCTGGCTTTGCCAAGGCAACCGTTTTTTTAAGACCCAATTTTAGTGTTTTAACAATTTTTACTGTAAAATGGCTTTTTTTTTGTTGTTTTTTTTTTTTTTTCCCCTGCTATTAAGCAACTCCCACCCTGAAGTACCATCTGCTGAGGAATGTTGAATGTCTTTTCCATCTCTGAGTACTCAAATGTATTTATATGAAGGAAAAGAAATCATAGTGTTTATAGGTCTGTGTGTGAGAATGTATGTGGAAAACTGCATGACAGAAAGGAGATATTATGCTGTGGTATGCCTGTAGGAAATAATTAATGGTAAATATTCCATGACTGGAACAGTCTCAACAGTGAAATATATCAACACAGAATAAGTTATTTGCCATCTGATTGATTTTTATATCACTTGACAAATATCACTTAAATGTTCATATAACCAGTCTAAGAGACGCTGAGCTACTTGGAAAGACAGGAAAAATATTAGAAAGTCCCTTACTGGTAAATGTTATTCAGTCTTTTTATCAATTATATTTGTGAATGCTTTACTGATACTAACTAATGGATACAGTCGATAAATGAAATTTCAAGACAGGAAGATGACTCTTTCTCAGCTAAGACACAATTTCCTATATTTTCCTTTGAGGAATTTTTTTCATCTTTTCTCACTTTTTCAAAATTCTAAAGTTCTTAAATTTTATTTTTTGCATTATTACTTGCCTGCACTTGTGATACCACAAATGTTCAAAATCATTAAAAAATATTATTTTCTACATTTCAGCAGCCTCAAACAAATAATAACAGCACATCTATCCATCTGGTCCAGTAAGGAATTGAAAGTTGTACCATATTGTGCAGACGTAAAATAAGACTACTCATAGAGTCTGAGGATCTGTTCACACAAAGAATCAGTGAAAAGAGAACAAAATTGTCATTACTATAAATTTGTTTCATGGCACCTGGAAAATCCTGTAGTTCAACATTTTCAATTTTGTTTATTAAACATGTAAATTAAGAGCGTTTAAAAAACTTAAAAGGAAACTTATTGAGCACTCATAACCTTGACTGAATTCTCAGATATTGTTATTTGCTTATCTGCTTAGATTCTGCTGCTTAAATTCATCTGCTCCATGTATAACAAAGTCAAAAAATATTGCCCCAATACTTTTACTACTACTTTTACATATGTGTACCTCTGCACCAGCACATTGTGTCTTTCCAATTCTAATGACTGTCTTCTAGATACTAGTAAATGTTAACAAGAATAAACATTTAAAAATACATATACATACAAAAATAGTCTGTACCAATAATGTTTTCATAAGAAATGATAAATACTCAGATAGAATTTTGATGAAGCTTTCCCAAATGAAAAATAATAATCAAAATATGAATTTTATAGAGAAACTAGAAAGGAAATATCTTCTAGTGCAAGTGTTGATGTATTTACAGTCACAGCTTGATACATTACTTAAGAAAGTTTTCTGTCATAGGTTAGCTAATGTTTTCTATGTGAGAGCACAATAGACATCTGAGAGTTTGTTCTGAATAGTGTCCTTACAATGATGAAAGTAAAATTAATTAGTATTAAAACATAAAATAAAGTGAACATTTTTTTCCATAGCAAGTAGAAAGTAAGTATTTCCTCTCTTTTCTGCAGTACGATATTATTCTTGCTGGTTTCTTTTAGTTTATAATACGGCTTTAGCTAGTGATTACAAAATGGCTTGAAAGGGATAAAGGTTATTGTTACAAGTGCCAATTGTGCTGATTTAATGGGCTTTTTTGCAGTGCATTTGTGAAACACACAGAAGCGATTTCCTCATTCCTGGATAAGCTGATTTTTATTAAGTACAGGTGCAGGTTTTTATGTACTACTCTTTGAATCCTTTCTGCACTAACCACTGGAGTGGACTCGTTCTGTTACTAGAATGATTTGAAATGTCTTTGATATCATTTAGTATTTCTGAAAATTGCAGCTGAACATACTGTCTTCAGTGCTAAGTGAAAATCATAACATTTTAATTGAGATTTAAGTTCAACTTCTTTCCACTTGCTCTCCAGTAACGGGAGGCTAGATGGACTTTTTAGTCCCTTTTGGACATAATAAATCTGCAGCTTCTTTGCTTGAGAAGAGCCAGGCACTGCTTGCCTCTCACACTGTGCCAGCTGCAGGAAGTTGAACACCTGTATGGGACAGAATGTGATTGCCAAGGACTGAAAAAGACTGTTATGTAGAAGGACTGCCGCGGAGAGAAAGGGACATCACAAATGGGAGAGACACATTTCAGAGACGATTGGTAGCACAACCAGGTCCACGGCTTCCCGGTCTCCTGCAGTCTTCTCTAAGTAAATGCTACATTCAAAAATCAAATACACAGTGATTCCCCCACCACACCTCCCACTGCTTGCCCAAATCTGAAGACAAACACAAGCTGACTCAAACTGCATTTTGCTATCCCCCGTTATCCCCAGCTGCTAACCTTGAGAAAGGTGAAGGTCAAAGACTGGTAGAGCTTTCTTTCCAGAACTGTTTCTCCATCTTTTCCCTTTAGCAGTCTTCAGCAGGAGCTGAGTTTTCAGTGAGTGGCTGTGGCTGTTCACTTCAATGGGTAAATACAGAAGAGCTCACTTTTCAAAACAGAATTCTTAATATCGTGCATCAGGATTAGTTTATCTTGAAATGCATGAATGTAATCTGTGTATTTATTCTAATCTTAGTCACAAATAATATTTTTTTTTTCCTTTCAAAAGAATACGAAGGGTCTGGGGGGTGGGGTTTTTTTTGTTGCTTTTGTCATTTTGGGACTGAACTGTTTCGTTATCCCTGATTATATGACAAGCTACTCAGAAAATAAAAGGCACGTTGAAAAATAGCTTGAGAAGAACAAAAATAGCCCTACAGTTAATTATGTTAAAAATACCAAACATTTGTCAGCATCTCATTAGCATCATAATGAAGGGAAATAACCTCATCTGTCTTTAAAAAAAAAAAAAAAAAAAAAAGTTACTTTTAAAACAACTCCCAATCTAGTTTGTATATTTTGCACTCTGAAAGACATGGATTATTTTTCCTTATTAAAATCCTACTAACAGGGTATCTAAGAGTTGCAAAGTGTGAAGAGAACAGTAAGGCTTCTACCCTGGCTGTTATTCTCCTTGTGTCCTGGAGGAAGATTAATTAGACTGCAAGACCTTATATTAATAGGACTCATTAGAGCAATAGATCTGTAAAGGAAGGGAATGAAGGCTGGACAGTTGTGATTTGTGGGGTGATTTGTCCCAAATGACATATAAATTGCTCTCAGCCTGCATTTATTTCCTCAGTACAGTCTCTTCTTTTTGCTGTGATGAGGTTATGTTCTGGGCCAGGCAAGTAAAAAGGATGAGTTCCAGACCCAATCCCATCTTTGATCATGGAGGGTCGGTAAGCCGTGCTCTTGGCAGCAGCTATAGGAAAATGCTTCCCCTGGGCTCTTGCAGGGACTGACAGCAGGATGAGAAAGGCAATGTAGCTGCAGTGGTCTAGGAAATGGCAATACTCGCGCTAAGGATGCAACAAGATAATAAAATATCTTTATTCTGTTATTGCAGTGCTGGCATATTAATCTTTTGTTTCACACTCCTTCAGAAGGTTATCACTCTTCCTAATTCTTAAAATAGTATTTAAAAACTACAATTCTCCTACCACACTGTCAATGCTATTTAGCTAAGAAAAAGGTTTTGGAAGTTCAGATGGGTAAAGTAGAAAAAAGTTCCATTTAAAAAAGTATAATGTTGAAGAGCTGTGATTTAAATCAGTTCTCTATGATGTTAGTTGAGACTCCATTTTCTTGTTTCTTTATGTCTGAGTTTGTTCAGGCTCCTCACTCACCTAGTGGGAGCAATCAAGGACTATAAAAGAATACATGGGAATTAAACAAGCATTGTAATGAAATTTCAAAGTATTCAAAGATTGTATCATCAAACAACTATTAAAATAAGAGTGAATGTGAGGGGAGAGGATGCAGGATATTTATGTCCCTAGAAAGGCTGGATATGATATTGCTCCTTCTACACATAATAAAAAATAAAGCTACTGGTCAATACAATATTCGAGGCTGTTTCTTTTTTTTAAGTTCACTGCAGAATCCAAGGATTTTATGGGACTTTGACTACAACTTTAATACAAATGCAATTTAATTTGGAAGAAGTTATGAAAAGCTTTTAAAATTTGTTGCTAATATGTTTTTCATCATATACTGATAATATGCAGTGCACTTTGAGACATCTGCAAGACTTCGGTCATCACAGGCTTTGTGCTGTCCGTACATAGAAAGATACATTTTGTGCACAGAAAATAACTTCCATATTGACCATTAGGTGCTCAGGATAGCTAATTGACAGTTCTAAATATTCTAATATCTCAAAAAGAAAAGTTATACGATAATTTTTTTTGTTCCACCAATAAAATCAGAGAAACGGGTTTTACTGAGTTTCAATCTGTAGCTGCCCCTCTCATACTTCAGAAAAAAAAAAAAATCTCACTTCCAGAGTATATTGATTTATTAACACCTAACAGGGAAAAATGTTTCTTCTGAACTGTAATCTTTGTTCCTTTAGGACATTAAATGATCTCTAGGTGATCTAAATATGTCCCTGAGCAAGACTATAGGAGCAAAACCGCACTTCACCCTAGACCTTAGCTATGCCTTCAAATGCCAGTAGCCTTTCTTAGGGAGTTAATGCTGTAACTACAAAAATTCATCTGAAACCCCCTTCATCAACACTTTTCTGTTTCACTTCTTGAAAAGTATGCTATCCTGCTGCAAACATGTAACCTGTTGGGTCTTGTTTGACTGCAGAATTACAACTTAAACATCATTGTAATAGAGTCTACAGACTTTTTCAAGAATGACAGTATCATATTGCCTTTAATTTACAATGTAACACTTAATAAGTTGTCATTTTCAGTTTACAGGGAAGAAAAACTGGTGATGACAAGGCTTTTGATTTTACTACAAAGAATTTGGAATAAACTGATGGAAGAAAATGAATGTAAAAATAAAATCTATTAATAATATTCAGATTTAAATACTAGAGTCCTCTACTTAGAGTCCTCTACTTAGAGTGCATGTTTTTTACCTAAATATTTTTAGATTTAGTGTGATCTTACATTCCTTGAAGTTTTATGCCTAGGTAACTCAGGCTTTGTTACTTGAATGTTGGTTTGTGGGGTTTTTTTTTGTTTTTTTTTTTTGCAATTGAGTGGCTGCAGACAGCTTATCTATACAAAGCATTCCACCATTAAAAAAAAACCAAAACAAAACCAGCTCACAGTTTTCTTTTCTTTATTGTGTTCTAAAGTGATACTGATAAAAACGGCTTACACTTACTGATTACAAAAAAAACATAGCTTCACAACATGAGATGCTGTGACAGGAATAGTTTACTGAGTGTTCTGTGTCAGGCTCAGGCAACCAGCCTGCAACATGCTGATGGAGCAAACAGAGAGGTTTTCTCTACTGGACAGTTACTATGACTATTGATTATCAAATGAAAATAAGCTTCAGATCTATATGTGAAAGATCAGCCCAGAGGAACATCTCCTACTGATGATCCATATTTTTTTAACGCTTTGAGCTCCTAAAAAATACAGTGGCATTTTTGAAAGGTTTGGATTTGTGATAAATTAGTAAGTCTGCATCCTGTAGCTTTGTTTCTTCAGAGACATTTTGGATGGTCACATTCAAAATGGTACATCTTGCAGATAATGGAGGCAGCTGTGACCATATGCTGCCAGCCACTAAAAACCAGCAGTTGATGCATCACTCGGTACAAGATCCCACAATTATTCTCTATATTATGTACTATATTATGTAATTGAAAATCGCATCTACGATCTTTTTAGTTTTGACGATTGTAGCCATAAAAAGACCATTCTGTTCATACAAAAATATATTACGCATAATACCCATCCGTTAGTGTCCAATAATTAACACATTGCTCTGTCTACCTGTCTTTACAAGGACTTTCCCCCCTTCCCCCCAACCCCAGCTTTTTCATCACCCTACTGAGGCAATTGTAGCTACCATTTAGACAAGCAAGAAACTAAGGTTTTATTACTTCAATTTTCCGGACAAACTACATGATGGCAAATGGCAGCACATGGAAATAATTTTTAAAAGATGCAAAGGGAGGCAGACTTTATATTTTGATAAAATAACCACTTAGATTTCCAGATGAAAGGCTTGTTTTATGCTGCAGCTTATTGCTTCCTTCAACTGGTTGTGTATGTTTCTACTATTTTAAATGATACAATGTACAGCTATAGTCAAACCATAAGATGCACAAATTAAACTGGTAAAGATCATAACAAACTTAGAATGCCAGTCACAGCAGTTTATAATCTCCAGCAGCAAGTTTTCCAGCCTGCCAAACCCTCTTGCTTTAAAATGAATGTCAAAGCTTTATCTATATTTGTTCTTGAACACACCACAGGAGTGCAATGCATTCTTTATTTGCAAACTGTAGGAAATTTTCTGAGTAAATACATAAATTGGCAAAATCGATCTTAATGGAAAACCTATTATTTTAATTACTAGGGGGTGGTGTACACTTTTGCTTTAGATTTTTTTCAATTAGTAATTAATGGCTTCATCATGAAAAGCATTTATTGTTCTCATTTCAGGGAATTCAAATGAAGATAACGCATTTTAGAGAATGTTCAACATTACCCTAGCCTTATCAAAAGGACAAACAGTACCATATGGGAGCGAGGGGGTAGGATGCAGGTTTAGGAACAATTGAAGCCAGAGAAAACAACTGTGAAATAAACGTTTCTGATTATTGGTATTAATGATTGTTTATCTTGCAAACTCTATGTTGCCAAGAAATAGAAGTCACCCTCATCACTAAAATAGATGTAAAACTTCTTTACTTGAGGGGAAAAAAAAGAGAAGAAACACAGCACAAGGGTATAAGGAACCTGATTAAGAGACATGTCAAGGCCTGGATACTGTCATAAAGCAATCGTCCAGCTTTCCATGACAGATACCAACAAATTTTCAGCAGGGTTGGTTTAGAGCCCCTCCTCTTCCATTGCACGCCCTTACTCCAAGTACCATCAGAGTATACTCCAACAGGAAGATTTTTTCCTTTACTTGATGTTGATGTAACCAGTCCTTGGACTGACTCAGATCATCATAGCTGTTTGGACTCTTGGAATTGTTTGGGGTAGCTGGCACTTAATTGTATTTCCTTCCTCTAGAGAGAAGGAAGGGGAGGTTCCAGTTTATCAAATTCACTGAGCTGACTTTAAATACTAGCCAAGCTTTAAGTGTCAACAGCAGGTTTTATCCTTATCAAGCAAAGAGAGAAATTCCGGCTTACAAACTGGAAAGCTTTCTACTGCTGACCGCTACTGACTACTACTGACTGCTACTGAACTGCAGCCAGTTCTCAGTGTTTTAAAAGCTTTCTGTTGTGTGAGTTTTGAGTTTTTTTTTTCTTTTGTTTTCTTTTGTTTATATGTATATATATATATCTCCATCTCAGTCAACTTAATGTCCCTTCTCGTACTTCACCACTGTTTGGTATGGGCTTAGGATTTATCAGAATCATCTGAAAATAGATACTCTCTGAGGGTCTTTGAAATACTAACTCTGCTACACATTTTAACACTTTTGTCTTCAAAAGTCAGCTGAATTTCGGTTTATACTTAGCATTATGGATACTTTTTTTCAAATAAGAGTCCATAATTTTTAAAAAAAATTGGAGGAGAATGATCAAGAGGTTTTTGTCTTTTTTTTTTTTTTTTTTTTTTATCACGTTTTAGAAGATCACAGAAAATTCATTCTTATGTGCTGTTAGTTTCATCAGGTCTCAAGTCACAGGCTTACCTATAATGGCTGTCCAAACAAAGGCTCCATTCTTTCTTTTGTAGTTAAGGCATTTATTTTTTTCCAACAGCAGAGTGTGATGGTAGAAATTAATTTTGCAATATCATTTCATCTTTTGATCATATAATGATTCAAAACTTTGTTCTGCTACTTCTCCAACAGTGATGTTGAAACGGAAGATAAACCAAACTGCAGATTGCAGTTATATGGTTGCTTTTTTAATCTGTAAGATGACAGAGACCACCAAATATATTGAAGTCTTTAAGAACAAAGAGAAGGAATAATACCCTGATGTTTTATGCAGAAATCTCTATGTATAAAGATATGCCTAGAAGTAGAATCAGGGCTTCTGTTCCTGAAAATCTAATTTTCCAAGTTAATATAGGGGAAGCTATGACTATATTTATGTATCTTTTCTTGCCTATATCCTTAACTTGTCATGACTCAAGCACTAAATTCTGGAAGACAAGTATCTTCCATAAAGGCAAGAAGTGCAGATGTGATATAGAAAAAGACAGATTTAACAAGTTTCTGAGATGTGATAAAGTAACAAGTCACTGGGCTCACTTATTACTGTTCTATACCAGCAAATGAGAAATCATTGTACTACCCTAATTAGATGCAATAGCAGTAGGTGGAACTTATTTTATAAGAAGTTACTGACTGTGGAATATTTTTCTTTCACTGTTGATTTGTCTCAGACACGGTGTACAAAAGACTAGTCTTGCGACATGGATCAAAAAACCTGAGCTTTATGATATTGTACTGTAAATTTTGTGGTAAAATCATGCTTCAGTAAAATCAACCAGTTAGGCTCTTCAGGGCATCTTCACAGTCTGTCATGACAGCAATAATTTTTGCCTGGTTCAGAGATGGATTTTTCTCTAACAGGCTTTTGGAAATTGTATCCTACACATTGCATAGATCCACATCTCCCTCATAACGATGCAATAACTATTTGTAGCTATCAACAGCATTGAATGTATTAGTCAATCATCCTCTGTTTACAGTTATATTTGCCTTACCCTCATAGTCAGGTGCTTCACGCTTCTGGGCAGTTAGTCTGCACAGAAGGCCTCCCTTGAGTCATCAAGGAACATGGGGTGAGGTAAATTATAATTCTAAAATCACCAGTAATATGACACACCTTGCCTGTCATATTGGCTTTAATTGGGAAGGAAAAAAAAAAAAAAGAAAAAAAGAAAATTACTGTTAAATCAACTAGAATATCTTCTATTTACCATAGATTAAATTACCTGCTTGATCAGGATTTGCTATGATTTCAGGAAGAAATTAAGGAAGAATTTCTTAAGGAAGACATTTTTTACAATGAGGGTGGTAGAACACTGGAACAGGTTGCCCGGAGAGGTGGTGGATGCCCCATCCCTGGAAACATTCAAGGCCAGGTTGGATGAGGCTTTGAGCAATCTGATCTGGTTGGAGATGTCCCTGCTCCTTGCAGGGGGATTGGACTAGATGACATTTAAAGGTCCCTTCCAACCTTAACTATTTTATGATTCTATTATTTTATCATTCAAACATACCTCTGGTTGTTAGGAAATAGGATAGTTTGATATTTTTACACAAAATTTTTCTGATATCATGTTTCTGTGCCATATTTTATGTTTTACAAAAAATAGGCAAGAAAAATATATCAGAGTTACATAATAATTAAGTTAAATACTTTATGTTGTTGAAAATACCTGGATACAAGGGAAAAAGTGTGTGGATTTTTTCTGTGTGCATATTCATGGGATTTTTTTTTAATTGAGTACCTACTTAATCAAAGACAAATTAGACCCTGTATGATCTTAATTACAGGGTTACTACATCTAACTGCGTGCCTAAATTCAAACATCTTGAATTAATCAGCCTTCATACACTGCATATTTGAACAGATTTTCTTAACATGACTGTGTTTTTAAATGAAATTAATCAGCTGCCACATCACTCTGCTCGGATTCAGTCTAGAGAACAAAAGCAGTTCAAGGGTAGAATGACACCTCCCAAACATTGAGCCATGCTGGTTCTTGAGTGGTTTGTTATGTGGTACTTTCTAAAGTAATGCTAGAGCAACCGAAGAACATTATGACTACTCCAATTACTCCTGCGCATGAGCTGAAAAAGGCATCTGGAATCCATACAATTACCAGTACATTCAGCAAGACAGCTCCTGATCTCAGAATACAGGGATGGCTTGCAACCCATCACATCAGATGCTACGGTTTTTTTTCTAGTGTCATCTCAGACTATTGTGCATTTAGGAACCAGATGAAAAGGGAAGACAGGCTGTGAGTTTTTTCTTTTTCTCATTTCCCTACAAAGTACAAAAGAATTTAGGCATTTTTCCTGTAAAAAGGACACACTTAATTAGAATCTAATCTACATCCAAAATCTAATTCTTCTTCCAAGTAAGTGAAAAACTGAGTTCAGACAATGAAAACTACATCCAATAAATATCAAATAGAGTTGAAACATGTTCACTAATCAGAAGTGTCATCAAATATGTACCGTTGTACCTCCAACTGATGACAACATTACTTTTCTAAAATATGCTCTCTTAATACCAATACCTTGGATAGTGATGAATTATATATTCATAGTATTTGTGATGAAAACAAAAAAAAATATTTTCTGTGTATTTGAAATTTTAATGTATGTCTATACAACAGGATTTTGCTGATAAAACTGAAAAACTGGTAGAATACTGGAACAGGTTGGTGGTCGATGCCCCATCCCTGGAAACATTCAAGGCCAGGTTGGAGGAGGCTCTGAGCAACCTGATCTGGTTGGAAATGTCCCTGCTCCTTGCAGGGGGGTTGGACTTAGATGACCTTTGAAGGTCCCTTCCAACCTAAACCATTCTATGATTCTATGATTCTATGAATAAGGGAGACACATCTTGAGGGCTCTTTAGTTCATAGACTTTGAAAATAGTGGAAGGAAGGACCTACCCCCACTCCAGTAAATCACTGACAGCAATGTCATACCTGTACTGTGAAGTTAGAAGGGATATTTGGGGCTCATGCCATCCATAGGGGTCATCCACACTGGAAATGCCTGTCTCATCTCAAGACGCTGTCAAGATCTGTGTACTGTGCTGACTTCTGCTCCGATCTGCACCAATGTGTCTATGCGGCCTCTGCTCTGGGGCACCAGAGACTGCTTTTTGTAACCAATTACATAGAAAGAAGTAAGTAGGATCTACTCAAAACATTCTTGCAGTGTAAAGAAATAGTATAATTTTTTTTTTTTTTTCTTGTGAGTATAGCGCAGTAGTTCAAAGGACATATCCTGTGATTATTTTCAGTTACGACAACAGGACTCAGATCTGGGAAAGACCAATTAGATCAGAAGTCCAGCTGTCTGTCCATTTAAGCCTATAGAAATATTGCAACTGTCTCAAATGGAAAGAGGAAAGTTTTTCCTGCTTCAATTCATTGATATGATGAGGAAAAAAATGCCTCATTGCCAGTAATTCAATTCTGGAACTCATCTAATGAATTAAAAATAAATATCTGCATGTAGATAACCAAGCTACAAGGATCCTTCAGAAGGGAATGCATTTTCATTTTTTGTCTTGCTCTAAGGCATGAAATTTCAGTCATCTTTTCTCAAATACCATACATCAGATCCTGGAATGGAAGCTGTTAGTCACTTCCATGTGTGTGGGCTCCAAGAGGAGAGCAGGTATCGAGTCTGTTAAATACATTAGTACATGAAAGAAAAAACTGTTATTTCTCTTTCTGCTCTTCATTCTATCTGCTGAGACAAGACACACAAAAGCTCTGTTTCTATCTGCTTATATTTGCCACCTTGGCAGCTGATATCTAGGTTGATGACAGAGTGCTGGGCTACTTGGATCATTAATGTAGCTGTAAAGGTGTTTCTTAAATTCTCATGTTTAAAGACTCCCTGGAAATCTATCCTGGTTTTTCCAGATGGCAGTAACCCATTCCTTCTTCACTTTTGAGAGCAGAATCAACAGTGTCAGGGGGCTGTTAGAAGGAATGGAGTAGGGCTGATAAGCAAAATCAGAAAATCAAGGTATGGACTGGAAAATCTCTTTAACAGCATAGTGCTCCCATGAATTCTTTACCTGCCAGCTACATTTTCTTTTTTGAAAGCATTTATTGGAATATTACTTAATGCCATGGAGTATCTTCACTGTAGTTCCAAAAATAGGACTACAAAGACCAATAATGAGCAATTTAGTTTTATTCTGTTTCCATGGTGGAAACACTCAGTCACACTCCCTTAAACAACACTTTGAGAAGCTGAATTAAATATAGGATTTGTCATTATTCACAAAATTGCTATGGCGGTAAATGGGGCAGCCTGATCAAAGGAGTAAGGAGAGAGAATATCAGGTAATGAAGAATCCATATTGTAGAGCATCAGCTGAGGAAGATTCACTTCCATGCAGAAATGTTATTTGTTTTCTTTTAATACTGCTCATTCAGAACTTTTATCTGTTGATAATTCAGACTTCCAGGCATTTTCTTTTGTATTGCACTTCCTCAGAGCTTTAAAATGTGTAAAAACCTCAAAAATTTCTAAGTTCCTTTCATAAGCCTCAATTAATCCTCTTGCAGTTCCTTCAATATTTGACAAAGAAAAATATGTGTATATATCTAGTTTGTGTTCTGACTGAATAGCAAATAACATCACTAATGATAATCAATGACATTTAGTAGTTCTGATTTGCTAACACCGATCTCAAAGCTACCTAGTAACCATTGAGTTATGTGTGTCAAGAAAGCCTTATCTTTCAGTTTATAGAATAAATTTTCACAAAAGATAATCCTCAGGCTATTTATAGAATAGCTATTTCACAGTGAGATTTATATTTGTGACTGTTTTCCTGTGAGAATTTAGCTGAGAAAGCTGACATGGAGTATTGAGTGTCAGTAAAGAGGTACTGGAGAGAAAACTAGGGAATTCAAAGGGATGTGTAGTACAAACACAGGTACTGTGCTCTGGCACAGGTGGTGTTGCTCCAGTACAAGCAGTTACATAAATGCTTACTTGTTCAGGGAAATAACTTAGCCCTGATTACCGAAATGTATCTCTGTTGCTGTTGAAAACTGAAGGCAGCATTAATGATTTTTGTGTAGATGAAGAGCAGAGAGACCAACATCTTATTCCAGAGGTAGAATCATAGAATCACAGAATCATAGAGTGATTTGTATTGGAAGGAACCTTTAAAGTTCATCTAGTCCAAGCCCCTGCAAGAAGCAGGGACATCTTCAACTAGATCAGGTTGCTCAGACCCTTGTCCACCTGGTCTCCAGGGATGGTGCATCCACCAGCTCTCTGGGTAACCTGTTCCAGTGCTTCACCACCCTCATTGTAAAAAATTCCTTCCTTATATCTAGTCTAAATCTACCCTTTTTTAGTTTAAAACCATTACCCTTTGTCCTATTACAACAGGCCCTGCTAAAGAGTTTCTTCTTTTCTTTCCTGTAGGCCCCCTTGAGGTACTGGAAGGCCTCTATAAGGTCTCCCCGGAGCCTTCTCTTCTCCAGACTGAACAGCCCCTACTCTCTCAGCCTGTCCTCATAGGAAAGGTGCTCCAGCCCTCTGATCACCTTCATGGGCCTTGTCTGGACTCACTGCAACCGGTCCACATCCTTCTTATACTGGGGGCTCCAGAGCTGCACACAGTACTCCAAGAGGGGCCTCATGAGAGCAGAGTAGAGGGGGAGAATCACCTCCCTCAACCTGCTGGCCAGGTTTCTTTTGATGCAGCCTAAGATGCAGTTGGTTTTCTGGGCTGCAAGTGTGCATTGCCAGCTCATGTTGAGCTTCTCGTCCACCAGTATTCCCAAGTCCTTCTCCTCAGGGCTGCTCTCAATCCATTCTCTGCCCAGCCTGTATTTGTGCCTGGGATTGTCCCGACACACATGCAAGACATTGCACTTGGTCTTGTTAAACTTCATGAGGCTCTCACAGGCCTCTGGATGGCATCCTTCCCTCAGGTGTGTGGACTGCACCACACAGCTTGGCAGTCATCAGCGAAATTTGCTGAGGGTGTAGTCAATCCCATTGTCTATGCAAGTGATGAAGATGTTAAACAGTATTGGTCCCAGTATGAACCCTTAAGGGTTGTGTCACTGACCTCTATCTGGACACTGAGCTGTATACCACTACCCTCTGGATGCGACCATTCAACCAATTCCTCATTTACTGAACAGTCCACCCATCAAGGTAGATGCTTCAATTTACATTTCATTAAAAGGTTGGGAGATAGCAGGCCTACTAAAAGGTAGGTAAAGTGCAAGAAGATAGGTATAAACTGCTCTGAATTACACCTCTATTTCCCAGCTAAACTGCACTAGGAGAGACTACTTTGCTACCTGAGCTGCTTCCAGCTGAAAGCCAGGTTTAGCCCCTATCAGAGCACCAGTAGAGGTCTGCCAGAAAGAAGACCTAGAAGAGACTGTTGATAAGTGTTTTCCCTGACCATTTTTGCTCCCATAGCTTTTGCAGGTTTTGCTCCCAGGCTTGCACTGATCACCAGTGCACCCATCTGTGAGCACATGCATGTTTAAGGCTACTCTGTGCAGCTGCAAGTGTTTTACCCTGGTACAACATCAGTGACCAGGGACCCCTGCCAGTGCTGTCCTAGCATTACACCTGGATCAATCCTTTCTTGCCTGTGTAGGGGTGAAAATGCCCGTACAAAAATTGATGAATATACCTGCAGTTTGCTCTAGACAAATGAAGAAGCTAAAGGCAACACATAAACCCGAGTGGCAGACCTTGGTATGTGCAGCCTAAGAAGAACTGCTTATGACAAGTGAATTGTCAAAGGGCCTGATTGTGTGTGGCCTCAGCAAGGGCAAGGACAAATGAGTTTACTCATCTGTGTCCAAGCTGATGGCAAGGCATATATGGATTGCTGAAAACTCAGATAGCTGAGCCTGTTGGAAGAGTGTGGCAGTGTTATTTGTGGTGTTCTCAGGTCAGAAACAGATGCAAACTGACAAGCACTGTGTTTGCCCATAAGGGCTGATATCTCCAGTGACTTCAGTCGGCTTAAGTGAGCTCTTCTTCACATATGTGCCTCACTGTCCTACATCTTACTTAGGGAGCACCGGGACACAATTTGAAGAGGTAGGTTTATTAACAACAGTTATCTCTAATGCTTCTGTAGGAAACTTACACTAGTAGAACACAACAGTGAGATGTTGCTCTCAGAATATCAGATGATCCATTTATTACTTGGCCTCTTGATGAAGGTCACTAATGCGTTTATAATTACAGGAACCAGAACAGATCTCTCTAGCAGTAACACTGTGGTGCAGGTATGCTGTGCAGTGGTTCCCACAGCCCTGACCCAGCACACATCCCAGCCAAATACTGATTTCCTGTGAAGGTAAAACCTGCGTGTGCACTATCCACTGGCACAGACCGGTTTCCTTTGAAATAAAGGCAGAGGATGGAGGAAAGAAAGCCGTAATATTATCTGGGCTGGATAAGCAGAGACATCTGGACTATGGAGGAAACTATAGCAAAGCACACCTATCCCAAAATATAGTCAGAGCCAGGTCACCTGTCAATAAGCTGTGATGCACGTTTCTGTCACTTCAGCAAAAAAGCAGGGAAGGCAGCACCTTACAGTGGTGACAGTAAGAAAATTGAGCTACAGAGATGTGAGAAACCTCATTCATCAATCAATAGAGGTGGTGAAGATAAAGATAACACTTTTTTTTTTTTTTTCCCCCTGGGACCAGCTTCTTCTGCTGTATTATCAAATATTGCATTGCCTGTGAAAAATTTTATAACAGTGACCAAGAACACTAAATAACAAATCCTATCCTTAACCAGGTGAAACTACTTTAAGGAGTCATTCACCCTTTTGTGGATCCGGGGATCACCACATCATCTGATACCTCTGAAAACAAAAATGGTGGGATGTTAATACATGATGACTGCACAGGGGACTTTTGGGTCAATCTATTTGGAGCAGGTGAAGAGGATCAGATTGCTATCAGAGGAAGACTTACTGTATTTGTGCTGGCCTACTACTGCAAAGCTCTTCTACAGAGGGCATTGATGTAGTTCAATGCCCTATCTATAGTCCACACTCATGTGTTCTTTCTTCATGGTTCACAGACAATGAAAACTATTTCACAGTTGTCATCCTCAGTTCAGTCAGTGCTGCTTGTCTAGGGAAGAGATTTTCATGGCTGAAACAGTGGCTGCACAGAGCCTGCAGATCAGGTGGTTAAAAAAGGAATCAGGAATGACCCATTAAAATGTGAGACTCAAATCTGCATTTCTCTCAGAAAAGATGAGAAGAGAGTTGCCCAAAACTCTTGTGCAGAACTTGGCAGAGCAAAACGTCCTTGGGTTGTGAAATAGGTATCAAATTCAGCTTCACAAGACTGAGAGAAAACTTTCATTTATAGTCTTCTTTTCTCTTCAGCACTTCTATAGCAAATTAAATGTAAAAAATTGTGAATCCAGCTCCTTACCTAGGAAGCATAATGCATTTTCAACAGTGATGCTGTAGAAGGTAATCAGTATAGATGAGAAAATCAAGTTCAGAGACATGTCTCAGCCTAATACAATAATGTATTTCAAGTTTTGTTGATCATGATCAGATGTAGCCATTCTAATTACCTCAGACCTTATTGACTGGCTGAATTTCACAAAACTTCACATTGGAAACTTTCACATAGAAAATCAGACTTGTAGTTTAAGATTAATTACATCCTTGCACATACTTATCTGAGATTCGGCATACACAAACAAATTTCACAGATTTCACAGTACAGAGGCTAGAAGAGCCTTCTCAAAATGCTGTCTGTCTTCTGGTTGTTTGGAAAATGAGAGAAAACAACAGTAAAGACCCCCCTACGGTGGGAGGAGAAAATTCAAAGGTTTGCATAGCTACTACATGACTCCAGTTTTACACTTGTTCGACCATAATAATGGCAGTAAGGCTGCAGCATGTATTAGACTAATGAAAGGGACCACAAATAAAGTTTGTCCACATGCAAATGAACAGTAAAAGTCCAGTTCATCTCCTGAGGAGAAAAGTAGTTGCAGTCACCCAGTAAAAAATATTCATTATTTACTTTGACTGCCATTTTTTTTTCTCTAACTTTTAGACATTTCTAATGCCATTTCTTGATATCAAATAGTCTTGAGGATTCACATCCAGATCCAGCCCTGACCAACTTCAGCTAGAGTTGATCCAGCCTCCAGATTGTGTGGAATTCAAAGTAAATTGGTTACTATTCATTCCCCACTTCTGTACAAATTTAAATAGTTTTTATAAATACTGCCTTTTGTGATTGGCTTATTTGTCTCAGTTGAAAATGCTGTTATTTGAAATTAAAAGGTTATTTATTCCCCACATTAATGTATCATGAAATAATTCAATTTGAGTGCTCAGACTTCATCTAAAGGTAATGTTAGCCCAGTGACATTTTGATGATCATATTTAAAATTTGCTTTTTACTCATCATATAACAGAAGTTTTCATTAGTATGCACACAGAAATGTAGGCACATATTTCACATTGGAATTAAAAAATCCTTCTTTTAAAGTGGATCATTGTTAAATAAAGACAGAATGTTGCACAAGCGGCAAAATTAATTTAGATACAAATATGTAGATATGACTACAAAGCATTATCAGAAAAGCTGAGTTGTTAATTAAAAAACCACAGAAAAAAAATAACATAATCCTTCTTTTCCCTTATGATAGAAATACATCTTGTTTACCACAGGAATGAAATAGGAGGCCCTTTCTTGGGGAATTCACACTAATTTCCAGGGGCGTGATCAATTGAAACAAGATTTTACGCAGTTCTCAAATAGTTTCATTGTTTTGAGTCCTTCTAGAAATGATATCTAAAAGTAAAACAGCAAAACAAAATGTTAATTAGTAAATTTTCATCCTTCTTGTTTTATATACCACAAACAAGGAAAACAGACTTTTTAACTCGAAAGGGGAGAACGGTGAAACTAATGATGCATAACATGCCAAACAAACCAAAAATTACTGGAACTACTTTTTTAGTGATCTCATCTTCCAGTAATTGTAGGTATTACTAGTAACAATAAGTATTTCTTTTTAATTGGACACAAGAGCTGACGTTGCTATTTTAAGAAGTCCTTAAAAATTGCTTCCTTATTCCATTTTATTTTTAGTGTAGGCAAATAAACAACGTTAGGAGGTAATGACTTACTAGCAACTCTGGCAGCCAAAGGATATCACGAGCGCCTTCAGGCCTTCCAGGATCTCCTGCCCCACTTCTGGTGACTGTTGACTTGCCACGTGTCTGGACCACTTACCACATCTCATGTGCAGCTGCTCTCTGCCTCTGGGGGATGCTTTACTGAATTCTCTTAAAGTCTCCAGTGTTACTCTTACTGTCCACACTCCTTTTCCTTCTGTTGTTGTCTTTCATAGGACCGGTTTTTCCTAATTCTGTGTACTTTCTTATGTCTACCTTATTTACCTTTATTTTTTTTTCACAAACAGGATAAACTGAGCACTCTGCAGTGCTGGTGTGTCTGGTGAGATTCAGGTTGAAAGCAGGAGCCTTACATTGACTCAGGTCTTCTCAAGACATTAAATTTTAGGTATGTAGATCTTACTGGCATAATTCCTCCTGGGAATTAAAGGGACTAAGAACTCCTGCATAAGATATTTGGTCACAATAACTCTCTTCAAGCTGTTGTGAACCCATGAAAAGGAATAAAAGGAGAAACAAAAGGAGTAAGTAATATTCAAAATTAAAAAGGACTGTTCTAAGAGGTGTTTCTAACATTCACAGAACCTCCTCTACTCTTGAAGGTAAAAAAAAAAATCCTTTAGAAGGTGACTTGTGTGTTACAAAAAGCACAGACACGAATTGACAATTGAATAGATGTTGGTTTTATTAAATCTTTACTATTTTACTGTGGAAATGTAATTAGCAGAACATCTAACAAAACTTTAATTGCTGGAGTTACTGATCATTATGAAGATTACTTTCCTGATTCTATGCAGCAGATATCAGAAGAAAAATCACCTGAAAATTTATATTCCAATAAAATCTGTAATCCCTGAAGCTACAAGTAAAACTCTTCTTCTCTAGTGTTTTCCCCTGCTGTGTCATCCCCATGTAATGTCTACCCAGGGTGAAATCTTCTTAGGAATGTGATACAGTGCCCAGGTTGATGCCTCTGGTGAAGTCACCATAAGAGGGCCTAAAATATCTATCTCTGTTTATATCAGAGTGATGAAGGACAAGGTTCACAGTGAATTGCTGTGCTACAAGGTAAAGGCAAATGTCATATTTTGACCAGATAATGTGGTGACTGTGTATCACTGAAAACCTGAAATAAGAGTCCATGAACTACAAAAATAATGGAAACCCTTAATTTTCCTTCTTTGACCATTTCCTTGTGGGCCTATTCAGTTGGATGTACAGTATTCACTGTGCTGAACAAAAGCCATGTATTATTTTGCATGGATAGGTCTTGCTGCCTTGTAGCATACTCCTGCCTGAACAGATGCCTGTGTCTAGCACATATCTGGCACAGACTGTGCTTGGTCAGTTTACAGTGCTGTCCTTCCTCCCAGTAATTGTTCTGGACATTCAGGGAAGTAAATTTCTCTTCATTCAAAGGACTAATGCAAGACTTACCAAACAGTGAAGTCACATTTAAGATCTATTTAGAGATGGTGAGTAAGACTTAAACACTTTGCCTTAAACACTTGCCTTGCACAGAAGCATGAACTTCACCCTGAGACTGTGGTTTGGCAATACATTAAATCTAACTTAAGAGCTCCTGGCACCAGATCAAAAAAAGCTGAGTTGAAGTATTGATCCACCATCTTCCTTTGACAGTTCAAATGCAATAAAAAATTGCTAACATTTTTGGCAGGCTTCCTGTGAGATCAGAGACATGTCAGTGCTAAGCAGATTGATTGATCGATCGATTTATTTACCTATCTATCCCCAAGCAGATAGCAAACCCCAGTGCTGTGTGAGCGTGACATTATGATTTCTCACTGTGGTTTGTGGATAACTAGGCAAAACCACAGTGCTGTGTTAGACCTCATTCAGGTCAGGTGGGGACAAGGCCTGGTTTCAGTGTTAATGACTGTGGAAATGTTGCCTAAGTGAAAGATTTGAAGGTGCCAAGTGCACTTGTAAGACTGAACACCTCCTCCAACTGTTAAAAAAAAAGAAGAAAATATAATTCATTTATTGGCACTGAAAGACAGAATGATCCAATTTATAAGCTAAGAGATCAGATTGTTCTGTCTCCTCCTGACTTTTTGTGGAAAGGCATGGCCAAGTTGCAAAAGAGTGTTTTGTTTAGGAATATTTTCTCTGTTTTGAACTGAAAGGAGAGAATCCTGGGTTGCACCCAGTTAGAATTTTTCACAGAATAAACCAAACCACAGCCCCTTTCCTTGTGGTTTTCTCCAAGGCAGAAATGATGCCCACTACTAAATTCTGTGGCAGCTGATGCTGGAGGCGGAGTAGGAAAATCCTTTTTCATTCTCCAGCCATGGTCAGAGATAACCTAGTACGCACAATAGTTATTTTGAAATCTGCATTCTTCTTTCAATAGCTATCAGTCTCTCAACCATCTGCTAACATTAATGATAATTTTCAACCACTTCTGCTCAGAAACAGAGAAGACAATTGGTCATAAATAAAAGTAAACATTTGTACAGCATTTCTAGTGATAACTGTATTACTATTTAAGTAGCAAAACATCTTCAATGATGATTAAGGCATATCACTTATCTGGAAATGTGTAAGAATGATTGAATGATCAATATAGAGTATTTTAGCTGTTTACAGGAGGTGCCCTAATAATGCCCATTCCAGCTCCACTGAATTATTTTCAGTGTGTAGTAGTATTCCTCATTTTATGTGTAGGAAATTTCTCTAAACCTTGGAAGTTAAGTGATTTTTAAAGTGCTGTTACTCTGCAGAACCTTCATATGCAATTTTTTTCTGAGCTCTTAAAATTTGCTATAGATGATATTCCAAAATTCAGATTTGAATCCACACTTTGCCAGGATTCATTCACACCTGGGGTATGTATTACAACCCATCTCTTGTCTCATGTCTATACATTTCTTTCATAGTACTATTAGCAAAACATGAATAAAGCATTCTGCAATGGATCAAGTTATGTTATTTCATAGATCTAAATTGAATTATTTGTTGGAATGATGAGATGGTATTTGTGCTTCTAAATGTGACCATGGTTGTACTGGCACATGTAGGAGCCATTAGACAACGTCCTCACAGTGTGAAATTTCCATCTCCTGCCATCCTCCCCAAGGTGTGTTTTGTCAGAAATTTCCTTGTCAGTAGTTATTTCTTTGAAAAACCTATTTCTTGAAAAAATCTGTTTCTTTGAAGTAACTGTATGTTCCAATTGGAAACTAATTACCTGGTATCTGAAACAAAGACAATCTTCATGATAAGTTATAAGGTTTTTTGTAATTTTGCCATGTCATAACATATAACAAAAAGAGAATTGAGGGAAGGTGATTCAGTAATTCTGACTCTAAAAGCACTCAAAGTTTTCATGCCTTCTCACGTTCAACTAGACTTTCCATTACATGTCCTTGTTTGGTTCTGGAAGAACATTTTCCGCACTTAAGGTAACAGTAGCATTGAATAGCAGCTGCTTGAAGTGTATCGCTATCCTTACTTGCAAGAACTTTAGAAAGAGAACACATCCCACAGAACCTTCAGGAAATGGAGACACAGAGACAATGGGAGAAAAGAAGGCATTTCATTGCAGTGAAATCTCTATATGTGAAATGATTACATGTAAAATGCCATTTCAGCCAGGTAGTGCTCAGACTAAAATTCAGAACCTCATATCATAGAATCCTAGAATAGTTTAGGTTGGAAGGGACCTTTAAAGGTCATCTAGTGCAACTCCACGTGCAAGGACCAGGGACATCTTCAACCAGATCAGGTTGCTCAGAGCTCCGTCCAATGTGGCCTTGAATATTTCCAGGGATGGGGCATCTACCACCTCCTGGGCAACCCGTTCCAGTGTTCTTCCACTCATCATTGTAAAAAATTACTTTCACTGCCCTCTGCTAATGACAGTTTTTATGGAGTCAGCTGTAAAACCATTCATATTCTCCTTTTCAGGCACAGAGTGTCCTTCTATCAGTATTACTTTCTTTCAAAAAGCAGACAAACTACATTGCTGCACAGAGATGTGTAGGGATGCATAGAGAAGGACTGAGGAGGAGTCACCTGAATGCCAGAGAAACACATCATTGCATATCTAGTAGAAAGGGTAGGGATTCATCATCCTTCTTTTCATTTTATAACTGGCAGACATTAATCTACACTGGTTTTATGTGCTCTGGTCAACGCAAGGAGAGTCATCTGTCTTATTGTGCATGCTTGTCTCAAAATGGGTTATACTTCCCTCAGTGCCTCTCCCTGGCTAAAGGACTTGAGAAAATTAATTTGACTGTGTAACCAACTCTGTAACAGCTGAAGCTGAATAATGTAGAAATGGTACAAAGCAGGGAATCCCTTATACATCACATCCAAATCTCAACGGCTTTATGAAGTTGGCTAGAAGTACTATTCCTAACATCTTCTAGTTTCTTATAGAAAGATTAAACGAGAAAAATAAGAAAATTAGCAGGGTATATTAATTTGAAGGCAAATATTGTTGATTATTGTAGACAACAATTATTTTTTAATGTTATCACTTAGAAAGAAAGGTTTAATACGTAAGGTTTAATACGTAAGGTTAATACGTAAGGTTTAATACGTAAGGTTAATACGTAGGTTTAATACGTAAGTAGAAAACACATGGGCAGAAAAAAAAGAGAAAAGGCATTTTAAAAGCTGAAAATTAAATGGGAAAAATCACATTGATTAACTTTTTAGTTGTTTATAGACAAAATTCTCCTGCCAACATTCACCTGTCTCCTATGCTAAACGTGAAAAGTGTGGATCTCTTGCATCGGTTGGTCTTTTTATGAAGTCATGCTCATTTTCCTGCTTCAAGAAAGAGTTGTATACTGTAGCCATTATCCACACAGTTAATTGAGTTTAAAAACTATTGACACTTGAAACTTAGTCACGTTGAAATTTAGTCCACACAAGTGAATCCACTTTAAAACATTTTGTGCATCTCCAAGCTCTAATTTTCATCCATACATAACACAAAGATACTTTAGGGGAATTTTTCTAAGTGTCTTGATAGGTCACTTTATTATTGTGGACGTTAGTCAGTTTGCCCTGGGATTTTGCTTAAAAACCAGGAAGTATTATTTTTTTTGCTTACTCACAGATGCACAAATACCCTTTTGAACACCATTAAAAATATCAATATGCCAAAAAAATTAAAAGATTATCATGCTACAGTAGATATTCTTTAGTCCAGTTGTGCAAGTCAGTGGCAATACATAGAATTCTTGGGTTGTAGTCACAGTGACGTAAAAAGTCTTGCTACAGATTTAACCTGACTGTATATATTTCACAAACGTTATATAAAAACACTTCATAAGATTTAGGTAGTATATCTTTTTACTAGTAGTGCAAAGGAATTAAATACAAGCAGAAAGGTAGATAGTCCTTCTATTTCCTGGTAAAATGTCAGCATAAAGATTCACCTTTAAAGCAGTAGTATTGTTAACATAAACCTAACAGGATCATTTCCATTCCAACAGGAATGTTCCTCATTTTCATCATAATTTCAAATGTCCTACCTTGTTACTAGTGTATTTAAAAAATATTTTTATTGTATGATGAGAGAAAAGTGGTCTTTCCTCTCTTGTTTGGTTTCTTTTATTTTTTGAGTGGGAAGACAAATAGCTGTGTGCTTTGGAAGAGATGACAGTATTTTCTTGGCTGAGCTTCTACACAAAAGTGTCACGGTCTCTTGAATTATCTTCCTCTTCATAACAATGAAAACATTTTCAGTTTCTGCTGACAATGCCCATTCTGTCAGAGGCCTGACTATTATGACATCACGTCTTGAAAAAGAGGAATAGGCACCAAGCCTTTATATACATATTAAATAAACACATTTACCCTCATATTCCCCATAGATAGCAACCAATGCTTTTCTTTAGATCACTGATATTTTTACAGCAATCTAATAACGGTTGTATTTCTTGGCCTTTTTCATAAAGAACTCAAATGGAACGGAATGTCCTTGATTTTCCACCTCATTCCTGTTCTTTACTTCTGTACAGCAGATGTATGTTTGCATGCATCATCTGTCACGGATTGGTTCATTTCTGAATGCTGCAACACATTCACTGCAGTTGTTGTACTGATTGTTTCTAGGTCGCTTTAACTGTATCTGTATACAGTCACGTCGAGGCATAAGCAGTCCACTTTCAGATCCATCCCTAAGCCTCAAATCCACAAAACAGTCCATGTAACTTCCATCGTAATTTCCACATTTTGGATTAAAACAAACACTGCTTCATCTTATCAGTGGATTCACACAGACTTTTTCAGTCCATTAGTCACGTTTCAAAACCAAAGCAAAAGTAAGATATTCCTAAGACTATTAAATAGCAAAACTCCTTAAAAGTGATGAAGAAGAAATTGTGAAAATGTCAAACCTTGAGAGTGACCTGCTTTTCAAATTTCGTATCACCAACTTAATGGACATGACTTATGTAGGTAAGCTTTTCTAAGGTAATAACTAGTGTCTTTTGCTCAAAGGTTTGGTTATGTAAAGGTGATCACAACATACTTTTTTTTTCTCCTCAAAATGTACAAAGTTTTCTCATTATCTACTCAGTTGCTTATTTTTCTTGTGTTCAGAGAGCTCAATACAGGTATATTTTTGTGTAGAAATGTGACCTCCTGTAGGAGAGATGAAACATTCACATACCAGTATTCATTTCAGGAATGTGTTTGAGTTTCAAATTTCAGCATATAGCTAGGTGCAGAAAGATAGATGTTAAAAAGCATATCAGATCCTTGATCAACATCCCACGAAAATCAGTCAAAAGCTTCCTCGAGGCTCTGATCTTCTTTCAGATCAACTCTCATTAATATTAAAAATTAAAAGCAATAATGATGAGGATTATTTAGGAGCAAGTCATGCTTTCTTATATTAGAAGTCAAGCTCAATAAGGAGAGGAGAACTTACTTAGACAACTACTTCATTGGCCAATAGGCATTTTGAAAATGCTGGTGTTTGATAGACTAGGTTTCAGAAGTACACATTCTATGTTTAGGACAGGTCATAGAGTGATTTAATACATTAGGATGTCATAGATTAAAATGGATTTGATCATCTTATTCCAGAGCATACTGTACATTTATTTTCATTTGATGACTGTCCACTATTCCATTTAACATGACTGATTGGCATTTGATCAGGAAAGGTTAAAGACTTCACTGAGGTTATTAGATGCAGACTTGAGTTCCATTGCCAAAAATGTGGAGAGTTGCGCTGACACTAATATGATTCATGGTTGCTGAAATTTAATTTACACAGATCTTTCATTTACTCTTTCTCAACAGCACCACTCACATTCAAGAAACTGTCATCACATGAATGTTCAAGAGTAAAGGTTTTCCAAAACTGCTGCTTAAACTTCCAACTCACGGTCAAAGACCAAAGTTAGGTGGAAACTGTCATGACAAAAGAGGAAAAAAAAAGTCCTGAAACTGAACTTAAAGTGAAAATCTTAGTGATTTTCTCAAATCAGGACTGTAAACCACACATTTCAGGTCAAAGTAAAAAAACTACTTTAGTAATTTCAAAGTATTGTGTTTTGATTTCAACTTTTAACTCTTAGTATAAACTAAGTTATATATTTTTAAATGTCATTTTTCATTAAAAAAATGAACTCTTCATTTTGAGAGGTCAAGATATGCTACTCTGAACTATTTTCAAATATTTGTTTTAAAATTTAGAACTGATATAGATTCATAAAATAGTTTGGGTTGGAAGGGGTCTTCAAAGGTCTTCTAGTCCAACCCCCCTGCAAGCAACAGGGACATCTCCAACTAGATAAGGTTGATCAGAGCCCCATCCAAGGTGGCCTTGAGTGTTTCCAGGGATAGGGCATCAACCACCTCTCCGGGAAACCTGTGCCAGTGCTTCACCACCCTCAGTGTAAAAAAAATTTTCCTTATGTCCAGTCTGAATCTGTTTCCTTCTATTTTAAAACTATTACCCCTCATTCTTTCACAACAGACTCTGCTAAAGAATTTCTCCTTGTCTTTCTTATAAGGCCCCTTTAGGTACTGGAAGGCTGCTATCAGGTCTCCCCTGAGCCTTCTCTTCTCCAGGCTGAACAGCCCCAGCTCTCTCATAGGAGAGGTGCTCCAGCCCTCTGATAAGCTTTGTGGCCTGCCTTTGGACCAGCTACAACAGATCCATATCCTTCTTATATTGGGGGCTCCATAACACTCTTTTGATTGTTTTATGAAGAATGTCTTTTTTTTTTTTTCTGTGGACAAAGAATCAGGATCTCTACCTGTAAAAACATCAGATCAAATGCTAGGATATCCAACACTTGTCAAAAACAGCCCATACATTGTGAACTTGAATGACAAGTGAGTGAGTTTTAAGCACCTTTTGTCTAAATCCTCAAGTCTTTAAGGACAGAACTATGTGACGAACTGAGGAGAATACTGATAGAGTACTGATAGATAAAGAACTACCTGAAAAACAGCTGATGTGTTTCCAGGTCTTTTACACAGCCACATCTAGAACAAAGCTCCTTTTTTTTTTTCCCCATTTCCCTTCCCCCCTCACCCCTACCCCTAGTCCCTTCCAGGAGAATTTCTTCCTCTCTGTAATATGAATGATGACACTTTAAATGTCTTGTCATTCTTGATCAAAAGTCCCTCTGGCTATATCTATGTTATATTCCCAGAGTAGCCATGAGGCTGGGATGATGGACAGCTATTAGTGATGGATGACTTGATGTTTAACGATTGTCCCTGTTGACATTGAAGAGGACCACTGAAGGTACGTTTACCATTGATCAGCATTCACACAGAGTTGGAGCTGAGGAAATATGTGGTCTATAACTGTCATCCCTGGGGAATGACAATTCCTAGTCTGGAGAGATTCCAGCATTATTGTATTTGGCTCCTCCCCATGTAGATATATGGAAATACAGGTGATCTGTCAGCTCAGTCTTGGCTCATTATAAGTCAAAATGGTGAGATTCATAAGCTTGCACAGACCTTAGTTTATAATATGAATGCTCACTGAACCCTAACCATGGTCAGTCACATGAGAAAATCCCATAGAAATTTTTCTTTTCTAATAATGATGAATCACATTAAAGTTAGCTGTCTTGGTTATGAAAGACTTTTACTATTGCACTGAATCATTATTATACTCTTTTTGTCGCTAAATTTCTAAATGCAGACACATGACATTAACACTGATAAATCTTTATTTTAATAATTGTGAAAAGAATTGTTGATACAAATTAAAAATATCAGTGAAAGCAAAACTAACAGGACAATCCTAATTTTCTAGTGTTGAACTTTAAGCCAAGAAATTAGCTATCTCTCTGAAACAGTTAATGTACACATGACAGAAATAATGGATCTCCTGTTCTAACTAAAGTCTCAAAAATTTGAGAGCACTAGTGTATTTATAGAAAAAATTGACAGAAGACGAATTGCTACCATTAACAACATGACTGACTGAAACATAGTAAACTGCCTGATAAAAATAATTCTATTCTTCCTTTGCAATCTAAATTTTTTTTTTTTTAAATTTTGAATAGAGCTGGATTCATCATGTTTGGCCCAACATTAAATAAGTGACAGAAAATAGCTGCATATTTGTTCAAAGTGAATAATTAAAAGTATATACCCCTTACAGAGATGACATTCTTCTGTCAATTTCAGGCTTCTTATAGAAAACAAACAAACAAACAAACAAACAAACAAATAGTAAAAACTAGCATGTAAAAACATCAGGGTAAGCTGTATTCATATCATACTCAGCAACATTAGTTTATGTGAAATTATGTGGTATATGGATGTCTGAAATATACAAAATACCTTTTAAGCATACCTGTAGAGAAAGTACCTGATACAACCAACTTGTAGGTGATAATTAGTTGACCTTTTCAAAGTAGCTTTTCCCTTGAGAAGGCAAAAGCAACTTACTTAGTAGCATCTGTGTAGTCTGATGAAGAGTAAGTTTAACAGTATGATTATGAACACTGATGCATCTTGATTTACAGATGAACTCAAAATGTTCTGTAGTCAGCCACTATCTGAAAATTAGCATATGAACGTCCAAAACCAACACATAACATGTCTGCAGTGAACCTCTGGACTCTCCTCAAGGCATGCTGGATATCACAGAACTAATGGACATGCTCACTGTTAATACAGTTTAGAACTGCAGTGCTTTCTGACTGCTACTGGCTGGGGTTTTTTTTGCAGGGGTTGCAGTACTGATGCTTGTGTTTGAGTTAGACTTTACATTTTTACATTGTTCAACTCCATTTCACTCATCCTATTTGCCAGTGTGGGTTAACTGCCTGTGATATTCTTTATTGCTGGTTTGTTGGTTTTTGTTTTAGTTTGTTTTTTTTTTTTTTTTTCCCCTTAACCATGCTGGAGATAGTCTAAGTGGCGAAAGAGATGGCTCTTTTTATTCCAGAAGTAGACACTTTTTGGTAATGGATGAGGCTCTCTCCTCAGTACTTCTTTAGTGCATATCACAGCCCTGCAGGTTCCTCCTTGGAGTTGTAAATACACTGGTCTAAACCAGTCAAATCTGGTTTTGTGCTGCCCTTAATCTACTTTTCTCTAGTTCCTTCAAGAATGGGCAAGACAAATGAATGCAGCAGACACTGAGGGGAGTACAAGAGTCTCCAATTTAGAATAAGAACTGGGGGATCCCTGGGTGGTCTTTCAGCTCCTGAAGGTACGTTTCAGTCACACCTCAGAACAGCTGCAAAACTAGCCACGTTGATACAAAGTTGGAAAGCTTTAAGTATGCCTATAAAATGTTTACAGACTTTCCAGATCCCATTATCATCCAAATGTCCATAAGACAGGCAATGTTAGCTCTGCCTTCCAAATACTCAGCACAGCTGTAGCCCAACAGGCCTTGATACTGGATTCTTGGTGATGGCTCAAGTTATTTTCCATAGACTCTGCTCTGCAGAAATCCTCTCCATTGGTCACAGATCTCTGATAGCAAAATAATGTTCCCTAATCCTGAGAACTAATGGTGGAGCATAGCTTAAATCTAGCTGTCTAGTCTCTCTTCTTCCAATAAACAGGCTGACTTCATCCATATCCTTTATTGACCCCCACATTGCCGCTCTGATCATGCCCCTAAGCTGTTGGGACTATACTGTTTGTCTCAGGACAAGTCTGGTTCTAGTGAAAGTGCAAATAATGAAATGACACAGATGATCATGGTGCAGTGCTGTGGTGGTTTAGCCCGAGTCACCACAGAGTTTCTCGCTCACCCTTCTCCTACCCAGTGGGATCGGGGAGAGAAATCGAGAAGAAAGGAAAACTAGTGGGTTGAGATAAAAATAGTTTACTAAAATACTCAAAACTACAAAGATAACAGAATATAAGGATATTAATATGTACAAAATACACAAAATGAACAATGCACTATTTCTCACCACCCGATGTCCGAATGACCAACGCAGCCCATCGTGAGCAGCGACCACAGAAACAACACCAAGCAGCAAGCAAAGTGGGGACAGCAAGCTAGCAAGGTAGAGGGAATGATGCCAGTAAGCAAGAGAGAAGAATAGGATGCCAAGGGTGCCCAAATGGATACCTGAATGGATGCTTTCTCCCATGGGTAACCCCCACTTATATACTGAGCATGACGTTTATGGCATGGAATATTCTCTTTGGCCAGTTTGGGTGAAATATTCTGTCTGTCTTTTGCCCAGCTTCCCGCATCTGCATATTAATGAGACTTTAAAGAGGCTTGGAAAGCCAGACAGTGTCCTTGGTCTTGTTAACAACTCTGAGAGAGTTGGGGCTGTTCAGCCTGGAGGAGAGGAGGCTCCGGGGAGACCTGATAGTGGTCTTCCAGTACCTCAAGGGGGCCTACAGGAAAGATGGGGACAGGCTGTTCAGTAGGGCCTGTTGTGACAGGACAAGGGGTAATGGGTTTAAATTAGAAGGAGGGAGGTTTAGATTAGATATTAGAAAAAAAATTTTTACAATGCGAGTTGTAGAGCACTGGAACAGGTTGCCCAGAGAGG
>WHYT01017767.1:591923-631997 GCA_009806455.1 Tetrax tetrax
CAGTACCTCAAGGGGGCCTACAGGAAAGATGGGGACAGGCTGTTCAGTAGGGCCTGTTGTGACAGGACAAGGGGTAATGGGTTTAAATTAGAAGGAGGGAGGTTTAGATTAGATATTAGAAAAAAAATTTTTACAATGCGAGTTGTAGAGCACTGGAACAGGTTGCCCAGAGAGGTGGTGGATGCCCCATCCCTGGAAACGTTCAAGGCCAGGCTGGATGAGGCTCTGAGCAACCTGATCCAGTCAGAGATGTCCCTGCTTCTTGCAGGGGGGTTGGACTAGATGACCTTTGAAGGTCCCTTCCAACCCTAACCATTCTATGATTCTATGATTCTATAACTCCTATCATCAGAGTGTTTTTATCAACATTCTTCACACACGAAATCCACAACACACCGGCTACGGAAAGAAGAATTAACTCCTTCCCTGCTGAAACCAGGACAAGTGCTTAAGCCTGGCCAAGTTTATTTTCCTTAGGAAGATAATAGTAACTACACAAGCAGTAAACTCATGTAAAGAAGAAATCTGAACAACTGAATGTCCCTCACACACACCCATGATACTTTACTCATAAAAAAAAAAAGAGATTAGCCACTGCAGTTATGTTTGATTTCTGAGTATCATTGTTTCAGAATTTTGGGGGAACTGCAGTGGTACTATTACTGATACAGCAAACAAAGCAGAAACACAAAGTGGCAAAGAATGTCTCATGCCCATAGTACACAGATACCTAACCATGCAGAAACTGCACATGCAATTATTCCAGTTAACACGTTAATGCGAGACAGATAGCAAATACTCTCAATTATTTGCTCACTTAATAATCCAAATAGCTGTTAACATAAGTTTTAAAAGTTCATTTAAAACACAGCTCTTACTGAAGAAGACGACTTTCTAAAATTAGTTGCCATGTTTATTTTTGATATAGTATTCTTCATCCATTTTAGAAAGAAAATGCTCAAAGTATCTTGGCATTTTTTTTTTTTTAATGTGCAGATATTTTACTGGTAAATTTAATGGGAAATCTGTATTTTAAATTTGAGAAACCCTAATTTTCCAGCAGTTACTCTCTCCGGAAAGAATGGCACATAGATCCCTGATGAATAAGGTCTAAACTAGCAGGGCTTCTAGTCTAACATTATTTTGATGGTGCCAAAGGTATCAACCACCCATGACACTCTATTAGAAGAGAATAACCTTTCATTGTCAGTACTAATCTTTTCAAATATACACTGTTTGGAATTGCTCATCCATTGCTAATGAATAGATAAGAATGTCAAAACAGATTAACACTATTGTTAGGCATAATTTGTTATTCCCACAGAACATTTGGTAATGAAGTCACCTCCTATTGTCTGCCCAACCTGTGCCCTGTCCTGCAGCATGGTGAACATTTTAGTTCTGATCCAATAGCTGTAAACACATAGGTACAGTCATTGAGGTTAGTTGTGATAATTCAAACTTATATTACTAGCAGAAGGACAAGGAATTTTCAAGACATCCATTCAGACAGCCTTAGTGCAATGAGATCTTACATGAGACCTTCCAGGGCCCCATTCACTAAAATAGTTTTAGAAAAATGCATAAAAATATATTAAGCTTTCCGGTGAAGAGAATTAGTGATCTTTATGACTGTATAATTTCTACTTTAGGTCACAGTAAAATTGTCTTGTAATTTATTTTCAACTCATGAGAATAAGAAAAGTACTTGTATGTAATTTTCCTGCCCATCTGGATACCATGGCCTCCAGGACCTTCATGAAGTCAACTCAATTTTCCCTATTAGTTAAATATACTTGCAATATGACATTACAGACCCTGAATTAAAACCCTTTCTGAAAGCTTACGTGAAGTCTCAGCTAGTGTGACTCTGCGTATGTGTGTATGTATGATACATATATCTCCATAAATTAGGCAAGTTTTCTTCTATCTTTGTCAATATTATAAAGTAAGCAACACAGTTAGAGGTAAGCATTTCCAAACAAAGAAGCAAATCCCACATGATCTTTCCAAGAGTTTATGATATAGCCTGCCGCTTCACTTCATGTCTTATTGCAAAACCAAGGAGACAGCATAACTTTTGGGAAATCAGCTGGAGATATTGGTCTTATTCCTTATTATGATATTGTCTAGCTAGATAAACTTAACCACTTCACTTTGACATTCTGTAATTTTGTTTCATCTCTTGTCTGTGTAGATTGTTCTGTGAGTTAAGGGAATTCCCCAGCTACCAGTCTTTTTCTAGGTAGGATAATGCAAGACATATTGCACTCTATTCTAGAGTATTAAGAATGTTTATAGCTCCTGAACTAGCTCAATGTCTGTATTTTCCATTGCTCTTGACAATGCACATGTAACTTCATTTTGTCTCCTGCAGTTCTGAGCACAGGTTGGCACGGAAGCCAAGCTGCCTGGGTGAAGAACTGCAAAATGAATAATCTGGGAGAAACAAAGATCCTTCAAATGCAATATATTCAATTATTTCGGTATTATGTGGTATTATCTAGCAGATGCAGTATGATCTTCACCCATCCTAGAAACTGATTTTATCTCATTTTTCCCCTACATTATTTATTTAAAAAATATTTCTATGGTGCAAACACTTCTAGCTTCTTTCTGTTAGAAATATCTGATTCTCTTTAGATCTTGTTTTGAGTTCAATTAAAGGATATGTAGTATGTATTTTAGTGAATTACAGATTATACAACTTCTCTGAATTACACGTCTTTCAATACTCTTGATGAGTAGAATATTCTCTATAGCACACAATGAAGTACTGAAAGAGGCAGACATCTTGAGAATCATTTGTTGAGGTTAAATATATTTGATCAAGTTTCTCACACTTCCAGCAGCACGTTATTGCTTCTCATATAACTTTAGTGAAACCAAGTGTTTATTCTTGACTTAACAGAAATTAAATTAATAGAGCAACAATGTGTTTAGATAAATATTTAAAAAAATACTAAGACTGGCTCACAGGTTTTCTGATTCATTCTAATAATTGAGCCATATAATTAAGTATGAAAATTCATATAGTAAATTTTGCCTTATCAGTAAGGAAGAAGTGTATCACAATCATAAATATCTTTATTTGTGGGCTTCTGGCCTTGCATTGTTTTCAACACTTATGAATGATGTCTGAATTAGCACATTGTCATCATTTAGCCCTGATCAGGACCAGACTACACAGTCTCTCTCTCACTCCCCCCACCCTCCAAGAGAATAGGGGAAGATAATATAAGAAAAAAAAAGCTCGAGGCTTGAGATAAGGACAGGGAGAAATCCTTAAAGTTACTGTTATGGGCAAAACAAACTCAACGTGGGGAAAATTATTCATTTATTACTAAAATTGAAAGCAGGATAATGAGAGAACAAGGTAACTTCCCCCCACCCTTCCTCTTCCCAAGCTTAACATTATCTCTACCACTTTCCACCCCCCTGAGTGGCACAGGGGGGAAGAGGGAATGGGGTCACTTCATCACATATCGCTTTACACCACTACTTCATCATTGAGGGAAGAACTCCTCACATTCCTCCCCTGCTCCATCCTGAGGTCCCTCCCACAGGCTACAGTCCTTGGTGAAACTGCTCCAATGTGGGTCATTTCTTCCACAGGGTGCAGTCCCTCCAGAATGGCTGCCCCAGGGTGCCCTCCATGGGCCACAGCCTTCTTCAGGCATGCACCTGCCCCAGCGTGGGGTCCTCCATGGGCTGCAGGTGAATCTCTGCCCCTCCATGGACCTCCATGGGCTGCAGGGGGACAACCTGCTCCACTATGGCCTTCACCACAGGCTGCAGGGGAATTCTGACCAGGAGCAGCATTACTCCTTCCCCTCCTTCCTCACTGACCTTGGCATCTGCAGCCATTCCTCTCACAAGAAATTCTTCACAACAGGTAGACAGATGCCTCTCCACATTCTCTCCACATCTCCTCTTCACTTCTTGCAGCCGGGCCAGGCAGAGTCGGGCTCAGTCGGCTGCCCGGCGGGAGGGCAGAGGGTGAGGGCTACAAGGCCCACAAGGCTCGTGCCTCCCCCTCTCTGACCCCGCTCAACACCTTCACATTCTTCCTCTTTTTATTTCTGCTTTTCCCCTTCTTTAATGCATTATCACAGAGGTGTTATCAGGGAACATTCTGCTACCAATTGGCTTGGCCTTGGCCAGCAAGGGGTCCGCCCTAGGCCCGGCCAAGTCCACTGAACAAAGGGGAGCGACTTCTAGCAGCTTCTTACAGAATCTGCCAGCTTAGCCCCCTCTCACTAAGTAAAATCAGAACACATGTCAAAGAAGCAAAAGTGTAAAATTAAAAGCAAGTAATTACTTTCAATATTGCACCACATTTTTCCTACAGTAGATTAACATTAGTATGGATCTGGGAAGCAGATACTGGCTTTAACAGTGTACTGTTACAGTTGTAGAAATAATGTATTCATATTGAGAGCAGTAGTATAATATGTGTATTTAACTTCTAAAACAGTGAGGTTTTAATATGACCTTATTTTAAATGTATGACAAAGGTATCTAGTGAATGAAGATGAACTTGAGTAAAAGATGAATATTGAGCATATGTTCACTGCTTTACAAAATTTAAGCTCCTGATTTCGCAGCAAATAATGATCTAAGTCCTGACTGCCACAAGAAAATGAACCATGCTCATTGTTACACTGAAGAATATCCATACTTATTAGCTTCATAATTCAGTTGGACAGTTAGGTGGTTAGGACAGTATAAACGTGGCTTTACTTAATGTAATTACATAAACTAAAGTAAAAGGGTATATTAGTACTCTATGGATTAGTAAGCTAATTAAAATTTTTAACCTCACCAGTGAAGTTTCCTGACAACTGCAGGAAAAGATATGCCTTGCAATGAAAGTACGGTAGTGACCTAAACAACAGCCAAGTGTCCTAATCACTAGGCTACAGAGTCAGACCTCAGTTTGCTCTTTTTCTTTTTCGCAAAACAGTGAATCTTGCTAGGCTAATGAGCAGAAAATAATGTTTCAGTAAAAGTAACGATGTCCCAATCTACCCAGTCTCCTCTGAACAGTCACCCTCTTTTTATCTTGTGCCTGTGTGTCTAGTGGACACACTTCCCAAATGGGTGAGTTCTAGATTGAAATTTCTATTTTTAGTGAAGTGGATGGAATTCAGTTTTAATACTTCATAAGTGATTGAACAACCCAGATATGACACTAAGCATATATAATACTGCCCACCTCCTCCTTGAAGCCAGGCCTTTGAATGAAAAAGAAGACTACGATTGTCTGTTTCTGTTCAGAAATGAGGTGGGTGAGGTGTGTCTTAGAACACCTACTAAATCAGGGGTTGCTGCCATTTTAGGTGATGTTTTGTTGCAATTATGTTGGTCAGCAATAAAATTTAGGTGGGAAATAGTTTATCAGACATCTCAAGATGGAGTGTCTGTCTAGATTTGGACTTCTATATTTGTATACCTAGAGAACATCATGATCCAAAATGTTGATGTCAGCAGAGCATAAATCTCTCAAGCATTTTGTAGCCACGATGAATGGCTTTTCAAGACTGAAGTCTTTTTTTTTTTTTTTCATTGCTTAAAATGTTTTTAGTGCTTACTGAAGATTCTTTGAATCTACACTTTCTCTACGTTACAATGAATTGGAAGTAAAGTTTCCCAGCTTCAAAGAGCTGCTGTGAGATTAAATGCATTAGCAAGACCTTTGAGATCTATGGGAGAAGGAACTGTATGGAGTAGTATTGCTACAAAGCTTGACAGAAGAATATTTGCTTCTATCTACTAAGTAAAACAACAACAAAACAGGACTATTCTTCAGAGATACCCAAAAGTGTTAAGACAAGTAAATTTTTATATTGGCCAAAAAATTGATAACATTTTGATTTGCAAAGAAAAAATGAAATACTGCATAAAAAAAAAGAACACTTTTTTTTTATAAAAAAGTCTTTTAACTCTACAAAGATTTTCAAAATTTGTTTTTAAATCAGACCAAAGTAATTATTCTACATTAATACAGCCATAGATAATAATTAGAATGCATGTAATCCATCTTCTTACCGTATAGAGAGACCTGAACTCTGATGAGAAATATTTCAGAATTTATTTAAATCATGAAGGTCATTGGTGTACAATTTAAGCATTTATGTTAAGCAGAAACTTTAGACTTTACTAAAAGTGAAACAAAATTTTTTTAATCAACCTTCTTAATTTTCCTCGTCATAATTTCACAGTTACTCTACTCATAAGAAATACAATACAGACATGTTGAGCTTATTTACTACAGTCAAAGCCTCCAGTATTAATAAACAAAGTGCAGTGGTCAGAGGTAGTCAGAAAATGCATTCTAAACAGGTAATTTCTGAAATGTGGGCAATTAATTCTTTTTTTTTCTAGTGATTTTGTTTTCTGCATACTGTAAGTTTTATTAATTTTATGGAACTGTGTAAATGTCCTTTACTTTTTAGTCTACTTAGTGCAGATTGTATACTGGACTTCAGACAGGTAATACAGCTAAAACATACTCCCTTGCCACCAGAATTCATTAATTTGGTGTCTTAACCTTCTATGCTCCACCTACCCAAATGTAATTTGAAGCAGCAGCTGCTGTTTGCCTTTTTTCCCTCAAGGAAGCTGTACTAAGCTAATTGTCTTCATACGTTCCTCCTGTTTTTATTTTCTAGCTGTGTTTTCACTTACAGCCCGTTTCTTAACCTTGATTTCCTAACTTGTTTTCACTGTTCATAAGTGTAGGTGTGTCAATGCCACTACCTAACAATTTTTGAAGCAGTTGGTTAATTCCAACTTAATTTGAAATAATGGGAAAGAGACTCAGAGATGTTAAGTTCCCAACAATTCTGCAGACCTGACCAAGTAGGTTAAGGAAAAAAAAAATCTACCCGATTAGTCTTCTAACAGAGGGAAAGACAGGAGGAGAGTCAGTCTTTAACTGTTCTATCTGGCAATACATGCCTGGCCATCAAAACACATCCCTTGACTAGTTAAACAGTACAGTCCTAGCCCACAGCAAAATACAGCATTCATTACCGCTTATCCAGTCAACAGGATTGATGATAATTAATCGAAGCTGGAATACTCTAGAGTACATGGATGGAGCTGGAGGTCAGATTTGGCTCTAGCCATAGGGAAAGCTATTAAAGATAGCAAGATGGTGCTCATCTAGCTTCTTAGTTTTCCTACATTGATATTGTAGAAATGAAGGATAAATGCTGTTGATACAGGAGAATAAATTTCAGGAGCGACAGCTGCTACTACTGAGGAGAGTCTTTCATTTGATTGCACCTATTAAGAAATGTGAGTATTTAGGACTGTCTCCCTCCTTTTGTATTGTAGCTCCACAACCTTCCTTTTCTTCTTTCCTTCCTGTTGTCGGAGGGTGCCAAGTGGCCTTCCAAACAATAGCAAAATCCAGCATGGACTACTCTGCTGGAAAGTTTTGGGCTAACTCAGCTGACTGTATGGCATTGCGAAGGAGTGAGAAAGAAAGAAAGAAAGGATTTAAGTGTACTGAAATGAGTTAGAAGATACGTGTAGAATATCAAGAATTCAGGGAGATGGAGGGGTGATTATCTTTGCACCCCAGCAGAATTCTTCAGGAATAAATGAGAGACACATTTTGTAACTGTTGAAGGACAGTAGCAGGAGAAGACATTCATATTGCTCTTGTTTTAATGGCCACCATGAATTCTTGCTAGCCTGTGTTCCCAGTTCATAGAATCATAGAATAGTTAGGGTTGGAAGGGACCTTCAAAGTTCATCTAGTCCAACCTCTCTGCAAGGAGCAGAGACACCTTCAACTTGATCAGGTTGCTCAGAACCTCATCCAACCTGACCTTGAATGTTTCTAGGGATGGTGCATCTGACACCTCTCTGGACAACCTGTTCCAGTGTTCTACCACGCTCATTGGAAAAAAAAAATTCCTAATATCTAGTCTATTTTTAAACCATTACTGCTTGTCCTATCGCAACAGGCCCTACTGAAGAGTTTATCCCCATCTTTCTCATAGGCCCCTTTTAGGTACTGGAAGGATTCCTCCATCCCAACGCTCCATTCATAGGAGTCATCCCACCACGTCTTTGTGATGTCAAAAAGATTGTAGCCCTGCAGGTGTGCGCACATCTCTAACTCTTGCTGTTTGTTCCCCATGCTGTGTGCGTTGGCATAGAGGCACTTTAGCTGGGCCTCCAAAGAAGCCAACTTTGTTGATGGAGCAATAGGAATTCCTTTGAGCTGCGCTCCAGGTGCTCTTGTATTTACCTGTGATCCTTCCCCAGTTTCTGGGCACTTGTTGCTGGCACTGGCAGCATACTGACAGTGGTGGGCTGGACTGTGCTCCCCCTCCCCCGGCAACATTAATTTAAAGACCTCTTTATGAGCCTGGCAAGCCTTTGTCCAAAGACGCTCTTCCATTTGTAGGGATGCTAGACATCCTAGAAGGTTACTTGTCAGTCTTAAAAGTACAAGCCTCAGTATAATGCAAGCTATTACAAATCAGATAGTTCTTTCTAATTCCTTTAACTAAACTGATTTATAATAAAATCATTGAATAATTTGTATTGGAAAGGACTGCAGGAGACTATACAGACCAACTTCCTGCTCAAAACAGGTCCAGCTTCAAAGTTTGATAAACTTTCTTGGGATCTAGTTCACTCAATTTTTTAATTTCTCCAGAGACAACCTTTCTGGGAAATCTTTTCCTGTACTTAACTACTTTATTTGTGATTTTTCTTTTTTTTTCTGCATGTCTAGCTGGATATTCCTATGCAGCAGCTTATGATGATTTGCTCCTGTTCTTTTACTATGCATATTAGACAAGAGTCTGTCTTCCCTATAACAACCTATTAGACTGTCAAAGACAGAAATTAAATTCCCCCTTCTTCTGGCAAAATATCTGCTCAAGATTTCTCCAGGCTAAAAAATCCAACTCCTTCAGTCCTTTCCATGCACGTAATATGCTTCCACCTCCTAACCTTATCTGCGGCCTTCCAGCAAACTCCTCTGTGTTTGTAATTGTCATTCTTGTACCAGGGGGCCCACAACAGTACATGGTACTTCACATGCATCCTCACGAGTGCTGAAGACTGGGTAATAATCATTTACCTTGGTCAAGTGGCTATGCTCTAGCTAACGTAACCCAATATGTGTTTTTCATAAATTACTTCAAAGGGGTATTCCTGATTCATGTTCACTGTGTTGTCCACCAAGAAATCTTTAACAATAGTAATATTTGGTGAAAAAAAAATTGAAGACTAGTTATATTATCATTGAAACAGGTTAATGTTTCATTCATCAATCGCTGTTACTATGTTCAGGGTTAAATGGCAGAGTAAATTCATTTTACCACAGGCATTAGAAATATAATGTCAAAACTAAAAGGCTAAAATGTGAATCATACTTCTAGGAGAAATGAAATATAGGCTGATCCTCAAAAGGATTCAAAATTAATGATAGCTAAACATTTGGGCTCTTAGTGCTTTCCTTCAGATAAGAAGATTAACATGATGGTCAAGCACATATTCTAGGTGATAACAAGTTTTTAAAAGGGCATATTTTTCCTATAAATAACAATAATGAAAGTTACTATCCTATTTATGTGGCAAAAAAAAAAAAGTGATGGAAGGCAGAAATTACCAGAAAAGAATGGTAAAATGAATTTTTTTTCAGTGAGAGTTGATACTTTCTCCAAGGTGAGATGAAGAGGTGACAAGTTTACTACCTATAAGTATTTATAGAGAGAAGATACCATTGAAAGCAGAAAAAGTAATAGAATTGTTCTAGGTCTGAAAAGTGATGCTGAAACCAAACCAACTCAAACTAAAAATACAGTGTACCATTTTGGCACTAAGTGTGAAAGTTAACTGGGAATATGGTAAGGTGATCAGTAATAGAAATCTAAAAACCAAAAGCTGTTCTCCTTGAAAGGACAAATTGTCATTGTGAATGAAGTTCTGAACTTGACACAAGTAACCTGGTAAAATTCTGCAAATGTTAGACAATTTATCTGAATAGAAGAAATTCAGCTCCCTGCAGAGATTTGAGAGCCTCATCTTTCCTTCCTGTAGTACCCTCAGAATATTTCATTTTTTCAGCATAATCTTCCATATTGCCTTATCTAAAAACGAATGTTTAGATAATATGTATTTAAACCATAGAATTATGAATTATTCAGTGTGTGTGTTCAAAGAGGTGTGTCAGTTTTAGTGGTTTTCCTGGCTTAGTGCATTTTTATGCATAATAATTCACCCACTTGTAATCTTACATACACCTTTATTTCATTAAAATTCAGAACTGACTCTTACTTTATACTAGCTGGATACAAACATACCAATGAAGAAGCTGTGCAAGACAGAGTTCTGCTTTTTAATTTAAAGTAAACTTCTATGCCAAACAATACCTCTGCCATCTCAGCCAAATGGATGTTTAAGCCAATTATTAAAAAGCGACTCTAAGAGAAAATTATTTGGCAGATTAAAGGAAAACAAAAAAACAATCACTGGAAAAGAAGAAAAAATGCAATTACATGCATGTTTAATTTTTCTTTTTACATTTTTTTTCTTCCCTGACACCAGTAAATTTGAGTTATTTTTATATGAGCAGATGTAGCTAGATACTTGTTGTGCTTTTATTAGAGTTTTTAATTTAGATCGTGTGTGTATACGTATACATGATTAAATTTATGTATGTGAAAGATAGTACACTTTATAGAATCATAGAATGGTTAGAGTTGGAAGGGACCTTCAAAGGTCATCTAGTCCAACCCCCCTGCAAGGAGCAGGGACATCCCTGACTAGATCAGGTTGCTCAAGGCCTCGTCCAACCTGGCCTTGAATGTTTCCAGGGATGGGGCATCCACCATCTCTCTGGGCAACCTGTTCCAGTGTTCTACAACTCGCATTGTAAAGAAATTTTTCCTAATATCCATTCTAAATCTACCTACCTCTATTTTGAAACCATCACCCCTCGTCCTGTCACAACAGGCCCTACAGAACAGTCTTTCCCTGTCTTTCCTGTAGGCTCCCTTGAGGTATCAGGTCTCCCCAGAGCCTTCTCTTCTCCAGGCTGAACAGCCCCAACTCTCTCAGCCTGTCCTCATAGGAAAGGTGCTCCAGCCCTCTTATCATCTTCATGGCTCTCCTCTGGACCCTCTGGTCTATGTCCTTATGTTGGGGCCTCCAGAACTGGGCCAGGTGGGGTCTCACCAGGGCAGAGTAGAGGGGCAGAATCACCTCCCTCGACCTGCTGGCCACGCTCCTCTTGATGCAGCCCAGGATGTGGTTGGCCTTCTGGGCTGCAAGGGCGCATTGCTTGCTCATGTTAAACTTCTCATCTACCATCACTGCCAAGTCCCTCTCCTCAGGGCTGCTCTTGATCCATTCTCCGCCCAGCCTGTATTTGTGCCTGGGATTGCCACAACCCACATCCAGGACCTTGCACGTGGCCTGGTTGAACTTCATGAGGTTGGCACGGGCCCACCTCTCCAGCCTGTCTAAGTCCCTCTGGATGGCATCCCTCCCCTCCAGTGTGTCGACGGCACCGCACAGCTTGGTGTCATCAGTGAACTTGCTGAGGGTGCACTCTATCCCACTGTCCATGTCGTCAACAAAGATGTTGACCAGGGCTGGGCCCAACATGAACCCCTGAGGGACACTACTTGTCACCGGTCTCCACTTGGACACTGAGCTGTTGACTACCACTCTCTGAGTTTGACCATCCAGCCAATTCCTTATCCACCGAATGGTCTGTCCATCAAAACCATGCCTCTCCAGTTTAGAGAGAAGGATGTCACGCAGGACAGTGTCAAATGCTTTGCACAAGTCCAGGTATATGATACTCGTTGCTTGTCGCTCGTCCCTTGTCCACCAATGCTGTCACCCCATCATAGAAGGCCACCAAATTGGTCAGGCACGATCTGCCTTTTATGAAGCCATGTTGGCTGTCACCAACCACCTCCTTGCCCTCTATGTGCCTTAGTATGGCCTTAACATGTAACTTCCTTGTTAGACTTTCAAGATTACTTAAGGGCAAATCAAAGGAAAATAACCAAACATTTGTGTTATAGGATTGTTAGGAGTTCAATGTGTTACAATTTCATTTATTTATTTTTACTATATTGCTTTACTTTTAGGATTATTCACTAGCAGTACTTGGAGTTGGATTATGTTGTATGATGAGATCCTTGCTTGATCAACCCATTTTGTGACTGTACACCAAAACATAAGAATATTTTTCTCCCTGTCTGTGGCTCACTGGTGATCTGCAAGGTTGGTTTTGAATTATTTTTACACCCAATGTTTTGAGAGATGTTATTAATAACTTTTTCATACCCTTTAAAGCCTTTCAATATCTTTGGCCCATCTAATTTTTCTACTGTATTGAAATCAGTCTCTATCAATGCTTTGCATTGTTTGAATGAGAGGAAAATTGACTGGTGCGTCCTGCCTTAAAAGTTTAGTAATAGTACTGGTTATGAGACTGTCAGAAATACGAACACCATAAAGTTAGAGTTAGATATATTATGTGATTTGAGAAAATGCTACATCTGCTGTCTGAATTTGGCCTTTTGGCATGTTCCATTAATAAATATCAACAAACCAAAAGGCACAACTGCACTGAAAGTGTCTTACAAGGAACTTTCATTATGAACTTTTTGTTAAAATTGTTTCAAAAGGAAAAAAAAAGTTACCTTCAGCTAAACGTAAGTTTTGCTTATTTACTTTTTATTACAGAACATTGTTAAATACTCAGAGTTGTAGCCTGCAGATAGCATTACAGCTACTACTGTAAATATCACTGGTCTTTCACACTACAACCTAAGATGTGTCATCTCCTATCATTTTTATTGAATTTCCTCTTTTGCTGTGAGATAGAAACTTTCAAACACCAATAATGGCTGCTGCTGAGGTTTCCCTAGTAACAGTTGTATGCAAACTTATTTACTAAGAAATCTGATTCAGAAGCAGTTTAGTTTTTAACATGACTGCAGAATCTCAACACAGCTATTGACAATTATGAAGAACCTTCTTGGACACTTATGTCAAGTTTTTAAAAATTATTGTAGTTCATTCTTGCTGGTCCCAGTCTACATCTTTTGTCACTGTCAACAGATTGAATCAGTGGCATTGATCTACTGTCACTGGCTTTTACAAAGGTAACTATAGAAATCAAAGAAACTTAATTTCTACAGTTTTAATTAAAGCATATGTATGTGTCTTTTTTTTTTTTTTTGAGAAATACCTCTCACAAGATGAAGGACTTCTCTCAAGGATCCAACTCAAAAAGCTAGAAATACTTTCCATGATGTTCTGTACAATCAGGTCTTAATGTTAGAAGGGTTCAGTTTATAAATTACAGGTAATTATCTATTAGATACTGCCCAATTGTACTGACTATACAAGATTGATGGAAAGTATTATTTTTCATCCCTAAACCTCTTTAATGTTTATAATACAAGTTTCCCATTTCCTCTTGCTTTAGAGTCAATGATCAGCTGACTTCAACCTTTTGCTTCATAATTAGAAAAGACTTTGCTTAAAAGTATTCATCCTGTTGCATTTGAATGGTAATATGAGGAACAATGTATATAAACAGCATAACTGAAGACAATATACAAATTCAAATTAATTTAGATGATTATTCATGCTGAAGATGATAAAAATGACTGTCTTTTCTGTATCCATAGGAACTTGATTTCTGGCAAGTTTTAATTTGTGGGGTAAATTACTCCAGAAGTTTCTGTGTAAGACATGAAAAAATACCGCATAATGACTTAAACTCATTAATAACACCACCAATAAGCACGAAGTGAGTTTCTCGATCATTATTTTACTTTTTAGAGGATAAGGTAATTCTACTTCAAACATTCCTATTTTTGAATTGCTAGTAAATATCCTGTATTAGCAACTGAAAGTAAATAAAATTCAGGAATATTTCAGCAATAAAAAAACCATTGAGATTTACTTTTATCCAAATGATAATTTTGCATTTTTTAATTTGGCTCTCTATCCTTAACTCATATCCAGTTCATATATTTGGTCTTTTAAATCCAGTACCAGAATATATGATTAACTGAAGTCAATCCTTGACCTTCTATAGGCATCTCCTAAAATGAGAGTCTAAGCCTGTATATTACCTTCAAACTTTTATGAAGCCACCTAACTTATTTCAGGATTGAAATTATAGAGCTTAATAGATTCAAAGCTAATTATAAAGTCATTCTGAGACAGAACAGAGACAACCAAACCAGATGGAATCCATTACCAATCATACTCCTGAGACTGTCTGGTATTATTAAAATGAGTAATATATCCATGTAGCAATGTTTGTTTTAATCAGTTTCTATCTGGGTACCAACACTATAGCTACTTCTATAAGCTTTATGTAGAGGTCACCTCCAGTCATTGCAGCAATAGGTCCTGTCATACTTGACTCTTTCAGTTTAATTAAGTGGGCAAGTCCAAAAGCAGACTGTAGGATGCTTGAAGAGGGACAAAACACCAGAAAAATAGTAGTGGTGTTATAAGATTAAAAAAAGAACATACATAAAGTATGTTAACAGCTGATGGGCAAGAAAGTGTTACTTTGGACAAATTGAGAAATAAATTGTTTTCCATTTGGAAGCCCCAAGGAAGACTTTGGAATAAAAGACTGTTTCTTGTTAACACCCTCGCCCCTCTCCCTTCATCTTAAGGAAGAGAAAGAGTAGGGAGGCAGGGCAGTAAATGCCACTTACAGATTCAGAGCTTCTGGTAAGATTTCAGAATTAATTTGGGCAGACTAAAATATATGTCTCTATTTCTTACACAAACAGACGTGTTCTTAAGTCAACTATACTCCAAACTAGCCCACAGACACTATCATGTTGTGAGTTCAACCTAACATATCTTGCCTTCCAGCACGACTGGTTAGTGGAGTACTACCCTAACCACCGCTATATCACTTCCAGTGCAGAGTTGGCTTGGGTCCACAGGTCCTAGAGCTCAGGGCGGGAGGCTGTTTATCTGCAAAACTCTGTATTGATACAATAGCACAGGAGCAGGTCTAGGTCTCTGTGCAAAAGGCAATTTCATCAGTATGAAATAACTTCTATTATTTTGAAAAATTATCAACATCAGATATGAAATTAGGCATAAAATTACAAGTCTAATCATCTTGAAACATAGCCAACATCTTTACAGAGCTATTGATTATTCACATTTATTGTTTTAAGTTTCACAGCTGAAGAGCAGGCTCATGGGACTGGAGATGTGGAAAATTAAATTTATAATTTATAAATGAAGATAATAATGTCTCAAGTTTCCTGTCTCAACATAGTGTTATTCCCCGTTGCACATCACTCACCATCTTACATACACATATGCAAACACAACGTGGATTTTAGCAAATAGGGTTATGAACCTGCAAGTTTCACACAATTGTTCTCTTTCATTAAAAACAGTGAATGAAAATAGAAATTGCTGGCTTTGACTCCTCTGCATTACAGTCAGTAAAGCTACTCTCTCTCTCTATATATAGTGTTTTAAAATTAAAAAAGAAAAACAACAAGTTGTATTTGCAGATGTCTGTTTAAACTTAGGGACACACAGCAAGATACTACCAGTAAATGTACACATTTACTCAGAATTAAAACAGATATCAATGTGAAAAAAAAAAAAAATCAATATTATTTTCTGCTTGTCATGCTCAGTTTGGATAACATGTCCTTTGAGCAAATCTCCTGGTTCCTGCTGTTGCCTTCTTGGAGAAAGTCAGAAGAACCTTGAGTTGCTCATTTTGATATACAGTCCATTTAACCCAAAACTCATACTATTTATGCTAGTTATACTTTCCAAATTATATAATCCATTGAAGAAATTGATAAGTAATTTATCAAATACTGTAAAATAACACAAGAAATTAATAGAGATTATCTGTTTAGAAATCACTGATAAATGTGCATATATGGCACTAGCAGTTGATTCCATTTAAGCAGACAGTTGAAAGTTACCCCCTTTTCTTGAAGAGTAAGAACAATGTACTCAAGACTTCTGAGCCTTATATAGAATTCAAAGGTGAAGTCTATTTCTGGGGAAGTCTTCTCACCGTGTGAATCTAGTACAGAAAAATCTGCCTCCTGCTCTGGTGTGCAGCGCCTGCCCTCAGGGAAGGATTGGGAGTTCTGAACAAATGGGTGGAGATACTCGCTGTGATGTTCTGTGTCGAATATTTAGACCCCATGTCTGACATTTTCTGCAAGACAGCCAGAAAAAACAGGCTGTCCTGCTGTCCTGAAGAAACTCCAACTGTTCAGTTGCAGTGCAATGGCTTCTAGCCATTGTGTGGGAAGAAAACATGCTTTACTTAGGAGTCCGAATCCAAGATGTAACTTTATATCTGTCTGATTCCCACTCCCATGAGATCACTTCAGGACAAAAAAAAATCCCACCTAAAATAGAGGAAAAATAATCTTCATCCTAAAATTTAGGGTGAAATTTTTCTAACAGGATAGTTTTTCCCAAATTACATGTAGGAAAGTATGTTATAGCTTCCCATAGAAAGAGCGCATTAGCAGGTTGAGTTGTAAAGGTTCATGTTATCACTTTTCCAATGTCTTGGCTCTTCATTCATTGAAGCTGAGGACTGACCAGAGTGTAGTAGTACCCATGAATGCCATACTCCTGGGTTTCCATTTACTTTAAAGCAAGTGTTGTGGGTGAGATGAATTGCCAGCTCAAGGTGCTTCTCTCTCCAGTGACGGTAGCAGAGATTTAGATGAGTAACTCAGACTAGAAGCCTAACTCTTACATAGTAAAGTTAGGCAAGATGAAGATCAGCTCATCTCTGCTGATGTATATATAGACATTTCTCATGGATCTAACAGCCTTTGGATGCAATAACACAGAGAGTGAGGAGAAAAAACATTTTAGCAGTGAGTAAGAATCAAGCTATGTTCTATAAAACCTAAAATTGTTCTTTCTGTGTTTTAGGAAGATAAAAAAAAAATTATTTAACTGAAATGGCATGAAAACCTGCTGGTTTCTCTAGTTGTGCATTATTGGATTTCTCATTTATGAACTTTAAAATGAATGTATGCAATAGAGCAAACCAACTAAGCAGAGTTCAGTATGAAATGTATGACAAGCAGATGCCTTGCCCTTCATATCAAACAGATAGAAGACAGGTGGCACTAAAAAAAAATACTAATAGCAGAATCAAACTGATTAATGTGGCAAAAATTCCTTCACTTGCAGCACTAATGTGTTTATTGGCAGAGATGCAAATATGCATGTAGCCTACTTTCAGTTTTCCAGAGCACAACTGAATTAACGCTGTCATGTTGCTCAGGGTAACAGACTCCTACCTAACAGTCCTCCCACACCACAAGATCAATGGGACCCTGGAAGCTACAGCAGAAAGAAATTAGAATGTGCACCAAATTGTTGAGGCTGATAAAGAAAACACATTTGCCCTTCATGTATTTTTAAAGAGGTTCTTTTTCATTATGACTTGTAAATGACTCCTTTGTGAACGGCACAGATAAAATTGAAATAGGTGATTTTTTGCCCTGGTTTTAGAAGTCTGCATGGCTCTTATCCTGAGGATGCTAATATTTAAGGATCGTAGATTAAGCTAGCCCACTTCCCCACTTTGAGTCAAGGTCAAGTATAACTGAACAATACCTGACAGATGTTTGTCTCTTACGTTAATACTAAAAACACTCACCACAGATATCCAACACCTTCCAAAATTAGTCTGTTCCCTTGTTTGACAATCCTTGTGGTCAGCAACGTTTACTAATATCTCATCTTATTAAGTTTTGAAGCAAATTTAGATTAAAATGATTTTTTTTTTCCTACAACTGCTCTACAACAGTGGAATGTTTCTCATTACTGTCCTCTTTGTTATAATACTTCATATAGTTGAAACTTTTAGTGTTCCTGCCTCTGATTTTCTCCCTGACACTTTATCCTACCTTTTCCTCTCCAGTCTTAACAACTGCAGTCCTCTCAAGCTATACAGGTTGTTTCCCAATTCCTTTCTTACTGATGTTCTCTGAGTTCCCCCTAACCCATCTAAAAATTCTTGAAACTGGTCTTTATATACCAGAAAGACTTTGGAATAGAATAATTACTGCCTTAACAATAATGCATCTGACAACGAAATCTATCTTTAATGCAAAAGTAACTAAGTTGAAAACATATTTCCAGACTTTGTATTTCACTACCTTAAGCTTTACTTCTGTAGCATTATGCTCAGCTAGTTAATTCTCAATTTTGAGTTATGCATTTGATTTTCGTTTCTAAATGTGATATTTCCACTTGATACTATGAAAAATCATCTTACTAGTATCCCCATTTTTTCAGCTTACTCACATCATTTTGAATTCAAATCTGTTCTCTCAGAGTCGTTTAAACCTTTCCCAGGTCAATATCATACTGAGATTTTATACGCATGTATTCTATTTCATCCAAGCATCCCACCAGGTATAGCCTTCTGATTGGACAACAAACTCATCATAACTACATTGAAAATGCAGGTTTTCAACCACTTGTGCACTGAATTAATAATGCTTTCATCTTTTCTGTCTTTCCCTGACTTCCTCATTGCAACACTGGATAGAACCATGTCCAGAGAGATGGTGACATCAAGATGCTGCAACCACCTCTCTTGTATTTACAGACCAGTAAATCCATCAAAAGATTAGACTGATCTGACATTATCTGCTCTTGATAAATTCATGTTGGTGGGTTGCCCTTAACTCTTAGATTTATAAACTTGTTTCTGTGTTGTTTCAAGTTGTTTTTCTCCATCACAAGTAAGTTTTCTCTAACCTAAGCAAATGTGTTATCTCTGCATCAGAGAGATGTACAGATGTGCAACATACCAGATGTACCAGGTATACTGATGTTAACAGTAATAACAGGATAAAGCCACAATTGACAATTTTTTATGAAGCATCAAAGCAGAAAAAAAATATTGGTAATATTTTCTATCTCATTCATTACACGTTCAATCTCAGTTAAAGAAATATTGTTTATTTTTTAATTAATGTATTTATTAAAACATTTTAAAATATCTTTTGTATTCTGTACTATCTGAAACTTTCTTCATGTCAGCCTTGTTTGGATTTTTATCCCAACGCCTAAGCTGTTTTCTGTATTCATTAATTTTCTATGGTCCTTTTCATTTGATTTTCAGGTCATGACTTATCTATGACATCTCAGCATCTCATTGAATAAATGTAGAAAAAAAAAGAACTTAGAACTGCTCAGTGGATGAAATGAAGATTTCTAGATTAGGGCGAGATAAATCAGTTTCTAGACTCCATTTACACTATTGACTAGACACCCACTGACTAAAAGGAGACACCAGGTGCTTGGTTTATATGTAGAAATCCTTGTTTAGATGCCTTAATCCACCAACTGAATTCCTCTCTGTCTCTGGATGATAAATTATGTGACAATTAATTAAGTCTCTGGGGAGACCTTATTGTGGCTTTTCAGTACCTAAAGGGGTCCTATAAGAAAGATGAGGACAAACTTTTTAGCAGGGCTTGTTGTGATAGGACAAGGGGTAATGGTTTTAAACTAACAGAGGGTGGATTTAGACTAGATATAAGGAAGAAGTTTTTTATGATGAGGGTGGTGAAACACTGGAACAGGTTGCCCAGAGAGGTAGTAGATGCACCATTCCTGGAGACATTCAAGGCCAGATTGGATGAGGCTCTCAGCAACCTGACTTAGTTGGAGATGTTCCTGCTCCTTGCAGGGGGTTTGTACTAGATGACCTTTAAAGGACCCTTCCAACTGCAACCTTTCTATGATTCTATGATTTCTTTCCTTGTAGAGTGACTACTTACTAATGATCTTCAAAGTAAACTGAAGCCCTTAATTTTATATTTCATTTACTATCCATACACCTATGTCACTTATTTGCTGCAAATGCAATTTTCATGTGTTATATATTCTTCTTTGCTTTTTATTAATTTTGTTGAAATAACAAGGGTATGAATTGATTCTTATTATCTTCTGCTGTGAGAATCTATATACCTTTGTCCAAATTTCTGAAACTGTATTGATTCCCATCTTGACTGAGAATTTGAAAACATAACTTCAGTTCTCATCTAAACTATTTTGTTTACTATCATGTATTGTTTCAAAGTGTATCCATCCACAAGAGATTCTAAACAACTGCTTATTCAAACATAATGATAATGTTTCATGTGTTCCCCTGTCTCTTTCTGTGTTGTACTCCATTCTTCTGAATAATGAAAGTAGCGAGACTGAATGACACTCAGTAATAGCCAAGGGAGGAAAGGTTCCGGGGGCAGTCTGGAAAAAAAAACATTCTTACTAGAGATTTGGGCAGATTTGATATAAAAGCAGGCTTGGCAGGAGAAACAGAAAATGGAAAATTACTTCTGCAGAAGTAACCTAGCGACAACAGAAGACAGTGGTCCAGCTGCCTGGTTTTGCTACAACCAAAGAGAATGATAAATTGATTGAGCTTTTATATGAATTCAGGTAAAGGCCATTGCTAATTCTGTGATAATTTCTTTTCAGTTTTAATGTTCTACTGTGGCATGCAGTGTTAATTATTTCTTGAAGTGTGCAGTTTTACTGAGACTAAGGTTTATGCAGACCAGAAAAATTGGCACCTGCTGCTCCCATCAAATCCTGCAGTTATTTGTCAACTGTTTCTGCAAATACATTACATATGCACCAGAAAGCACAACTGGCAGAATAAAACAGCAGTCTAAAAAGAGAAACAAAAGTACCATTTTGGCAACCCAATGGCATTAATTTATTTTCCACTTATGGTCACATAGCTTGACTCCAATTGTTTGGCAAAAGAAGCAAACCCAAATTTGAGCTACAATTTTAAAACCTATATACCTGTAGGAATACATGGAGCATTCCTCTTCTTATTCTTCACCATCAGCAGCAGCAGCAGCTTTGGCACTTTATAACTTTGTTATGACATCACATAATAACTTACATTAAACCTACTTTTATTAACTCTTTCACCATTGTCAAAAGTTCTTTCAAAACTGCTTTGACAATGTGCTGAAAGGACACGTTAAGTCTGACAAAAATCTATGGTATTTTTATACTATGGACAGAAGTCTCTTAGTTCAGAAGGATGAGATCATTAACGTTATGAAGCAAATTTGTGATTTATATTTTTTTTTTAATTTTTATATTTTTTCCCTAGAATATTTATTTCAGCATGGCTGGCCTACAGTAGAAGAGAGATTATTATTTACTTATATAATTTTTGTATTTCTTCTGTAGAGCAATTTAGACTGATACTGCAAACAACAGATGAAAATGTGGATGATCTACTGCAGAGTTTACAATCTGACGTGTGTGTGTTTAGTATACTGAGCATGAGTGGAACAGCATTTTGTCAATTGTCAATTATGTTACATAAGAAGGAATTTTATTAAAAATATTCTAAACTCTTAGTTAAGGTTTGCCATGTGTGTTTACCCCATTTGCATCTTATGGTACCAGGTTTTTTCCCTATCCTTTCCTTCCTTTTTTGAATGAATGTGCTGTCTGGATGTCTCTACCATACCACAATACACCCCTCTGTGTCATAATTCGGACACAGAGAGTGTTCCGAACTCTTGTCTTCCTTTGACAAGGAGAGAGAACAATTGTTCTCTTTCAATTTTTCTGTTTTCTATCTTATGGGATATATTGAAGATCCTCCTTACTCCAACTCTGTTTTCTATATGGGCCACTGTCCTTGAACCCATTATTCTTGATTCACATAATTTCAGGCTAGTATCTCCAAATTAGAACTATCTATGAGATCAACTAGTGGATGAATTGTGCCCAAAAACATCTTGTCTGCCTTCTGGCATTAGCTTATACAAATTTGCTGTCAGCTGAAGCTCAATGTGACTAAAATTTATCTTAAACTCTCCCACATGAATTTTTCTTTCCTAACTTTCTCAACTGTGATGTCATCTTCTGCTGGCATATAAAACTCCTTTGTCTCAGAGAACTTTCTGGATTTTCATGACTGGAATACGTTTTATTTTGTCTTCTGTAAAACCCCTCCCTTGTCTCTAGCCAGATTCTTTCTACCGTACATCTCTGATGGTACATCTGTCCTTTCTCTGGAGTCAGCAATGCTTCATTCCCCTTCTCAGCTTGTTTCTCAGGTCCAGAACAGAGATTGGCACTCCAAGCTGGATAAGAAGTCAAATGCATATTTTCTATTAAAGAACAGATTTTACTGGCAGAAGAACAAGCGACTGTGAATTTCATTGTGAGATTTGGACACCTAGCAGTTATCCAGCTGATTATTGTGTTTGCATGTGACTTAGGTAGCCAATTCAATGTCAGGCAACTAGGAAAAAGTATTTATCAGGGTTTGTGTACTAATGAAATACGTGGTGGTCACTAAACAGTGGTAATCCAAATTTTAGTCCCTGGAAGCCTTTGTGATTCTGATTGTCAGCTGAGTTTCCTCTAGCTTTTTAGTTTCTGCTACCACTGATCGTGTGGCCTACACAGTGGCCTGGCCTAACAAGATCAACACTCTAGAGGCAAGTTCTCGGAACAAAATGATTTGGGGTTTTGCCTTTTTTTTTTTATTTAATTCCCAGATAAAATTACAAACCAAGTCTCCTTTAGAAGAACTTATTTCAGATGGTTTTCTCTTCTGATCATTAAAAAGTAAGAGTTACTCCTAACCATGTTCTAGCGTGTTGCTACTATGTTGTCAGACTTCAAACATCATTCCAGCTATAAGGTTCGTTATTTTATTTTCCATTCATCTTTAAAGCTCTTATTTTCTGTGAGTCATTCCAGCAACTCCAAAACCAAAACAAAGCAGCAGAACAGTTACGTCATTGAAGTGGGATTTGTCTTATCTAATTATAAACACGTACAGTGCAGAAAAGTATACATGAGCTATAGTGGCACTGTTTTTGTCAACAGAGAAATATAGACACTTTTAGACATGATTCATCTGAATTACTTTATTCATCTACTTTATATTCAAAAAATTGTATTGTGGACAGTGAAGGCAATCTATTGTATTGTTCAGACAAAGGGCTCCTTTGCAGATAATCTACAATAGGTCAAATGAAATTCTAGCCTTGGCGCACACTACTAAAATTAGACAATCATAGAATCATAGAATCATAGAATGGTTAGGGTTGGAAGGGACCTTCAAAGGTCATCTAGTCCAACCCCCCTGCAAGAAGCAGGGACCTCCCTGACTAGATCAGGTTGCTCAGAGCCTCATCCAGCCTGGCCTTGAACGTTTCCAGGGATGAATATCATGTTACCCATTGTTCTCCTCGATGCCCTTAAGCTATTTCTTGTCATTTGTTACCTTTGTATTAGTAGCTTGTTTTGCATGGTACAGTGCATTGTACCATGGGTCCTGCTTTTCACCTTGGGCTACTTGTAATGTTATGATAACACTCTGTGCTGTGGCATAATAATCAGCAAGCAGGCAACAGGCTGAAGAGAATTTAAGCTCTGTAGAGCATTTTTTCTCAGGCTTTCCAAGTCTTGAGGAAGAGACAAAGGGCACTGGTTCTTATATCTGTGGAGTCTGAGCATTTCTGCTCTCAGCTTCCAGTATTTCATGTTCCCTGATAGAAGGCTTGCCCCAAGGTTGTTCTAGTTCACTCATGAAGTCTATTCATGTGTAGTTTAATTGTTTGGAGCATTGTAAATTCATAAGTCACATTGTCACATTCTCTAGCTTTGTGTTTGCTGTGGAGCCTATTATAGACAACTGGTTAGTGTTGCAGTGAGCAAGAGCTTGTATGAGAACTGCATCATGCTAAACCACACCAGTCCTTTCACAAACAAAGTTCCAGAACCATTATAAATAGACAATCCTTTTGTGATGAGATTACTTCCCACTGAATATCTTACACTGATGCTGTAGCTAATTCTCAAATAAACTAGCCAATTTTTCAGGAGTTGGGGTTTGGAATATTAAAATTGATAAAGAAAATGTAGTTTTTAAAGTTCTCCCTCTTTTCTATTATTCTATGATTTTCACTCTTTTCTCACATTTACTAATGTGTCTGTTAGCATACTGACATCATTAGCATAGATAGTGTAAAGTTAGCTATTGGCCTATTGGGCTATTGGGCTATTGGGCTATTGGGCTATTGGGCTCAATGCTTCTGTCCTAGGACAGAAGCAATTTGCCTTGAAACAGCAGTCAGATCATATGACAAAGATTCCTGGATGTGAAATGGTATGGTCTCTTAGACATACCTGTCTAAAACCTCCAATGTATTTTTGAAGCGAGTCTACAAGTTAAGAGAGCATAGAAGGACTTTTTTTAATTTATCAAGACTTGAATAGAAAGCATTATACCATGTTTTAGTCTAGTATTTTGGACTAATACTAGAGTATTAATCATTATTCTTGCAAAGAGTTTTCTTATGTATCTACTAATGTGGTAAATATAAAAGCCAGCATTATGGTAAAAAACGTGCTGTTATTTAAATGCCGATATCCAATGTAACTGAACATGAAATTCTATCTAAGATAAGGAACTTGATTTATTTAGCTAAAGGTTTGTCTGTCTAGACTCATTCTTACCTACTCCGGAAAACTTGGACTAAATGTTTCAGTAGAATTAGGAGATATCATTCCAGTTAATGACGTAAATGTTTTCTTCTTCGACAATCATGATGTTGACTGAAATAAAAGAATGATAGGAATGGATTTTCTGAAACAGTTTTGTATGTTTTCAACTATATTACAATCAATCACATCTGTGACTAGTACTGCTCATATGATTCAGTCATCCCCCCTCCAATATACACAGGTCTTCCTCACTCACAATTTTATTTTCTAATAGACAGATGATCTTCATTTATAGCCAAAGAAATTGGGAAAGGGCTTCTTTTCCTGGGAGCCATTAAACTGCCTTTAATTGATATCTGCCAAGGCCTTTAATGAGTTTTCACCATACCGTGACTCATCTTAAAAAAAAAAAAAAAAGAGATAAAAGGTTAAAATAGGCCAAGGTAAACAAAACCTAGCAAACAAACACCCTGCAGTGCATGAGAGATGTTGAAATCCTCCTGACACAGAAAAATATCTCCTAACTCTTAACCTAAGTTGTTGAATAAAGCTGTAGCAACAAAAAAAAAAAACAGATCAAAAGAAAAAAAAATCTACTTGACATACTGTTTCAAGATATACATGTCTCTTCAATATTGTAGAGCATATGCTTTTCTTTATCTACTACATTTATGAAGATAAAAATAATCACAAAGGTAGGAAAAAATACTTTCTTTTAGGTTGATGCTTAATTACTTTACTCAACATTTATTTAACTCGAGCTCAAAACATCTGTAATTATTGCCATCACCTTGAACAGGCTACTTCTGCTGAATAGCCTGTACCTGTGGCATGACAGGAGATAGCTCTGTATGGGATCCATGTGAGATCCAGTCTTCTGTTCCATGTTGTCAGTACAGCCCTGGAGAAGCTCTCCAGTGTTTCAGCTTAGGAAATGTTTCCATGATACATATTGCTCAGTGGCAATACTGAGACTGAATTGGGGAACAAGTCCACCATTCTAAGAATGTTGTACATTTTTTCTCCTGCTTTCCATAGAGCTAAGCCCAGATAGGTGACCTCTCACTGACTTCTGCTACCTTAGTCACGCACAATGGTACCATGCACATCAAAACAAACATCAGGAACTCAAAGCCAGTGGAGGATTTTTATTGTGAAAGACTGACATTTTTTAAATCTAACTTTTAAAAATTTTCCTTGTGGTAGTGATTGTAGTAAGATCTTGAATTAGATGTTGAAATTATGTTTCTTTTTTAGATAGCATAGGAGCAGTGCCTGATTCCTTAATCACAGATAGTCCTATTGTGTCTTAAGTAACTTGATGAACTAGAATTTATATATCTAGCTTGTAGTCATCTTCCTGCAGGAATACAGGAAAAACCCCATGAATATTTATTCCTCTTTCCATGAATATATGGGCCAGTACCGGACATATTTTTTCCTTTTTACCAGTGTGAAATCTCAGTAAGGTAAATCTTGAAGATGACATACGGGACCATTCAGACTGCTCATGAGACACACTTTTCTAATGTGCTGACACAGCACACTTTTTACCTTGGTCCTCCAGCAGACTTAGCAGTGGAGAATCCTATCAATATAATGACTTCAGAAGTCCTACACCAAGCTAACTGTCACTCATCTCTTCTGTGAGCTACAAAACAAAATCCCAACATGTGGCTGACTCTTTTTTTTCATTTGCTACACTGTATTCCTTGGGAAAAGCCCTTGCAAATTAGTAACTGCTATGATAAACTGCTTGTTGTCACTATACATTCAAATGTAATTCCTCTTGTGCTCTTATATTTTAAAAAGTCACAATAAATGGCTGTAGTTGGTTTTATTTTTCCTTTTTCACCCAGGAGCCTCCTGGTCTGTTCCAGTCAAAAGCAGGAACTGGCAAGAGAGTCCATGTTTTCTGATGCAAAAGAATGGTTAATTAAGTTAATTAAGTCTTAGTCCAATTATTTGTCACATGAATGAGGGGAAGACTAAATCATTCTGTCAGTATTTTGTGGATGAACATTAAGCAATGTAATCGTTGAATGAACCTTGTTTTCAGGATAGAATTCACCTTGAAGAAACCTTAGTCTTTCCGCAAAACAAATTACTGTCGTATCTTTAATTAATAGATACTTGACTTTCCAGGGCACAAGGAGAGTGACATTTTCTTTATCCTGATTTAGGCTTCTACTACAGTATAGAAATTTAATCTGACAGGGTTTGGTACATCACCTGAGAAGAGATTTTCAAAGCAATCTTTTTTCCTGCCAAATCTGATCAGATATTTAAAGGCTGTCACTGACAATTTTGGCAATAAAGTTTATGGCAAGGCTGATAAACAGATTCTTCTACAAATTCATAAGAAAAACCTCCATGACCACTTAATCATTTGACTTAAGGCCACATAATTGGAGAGAACTGCCTCAAGGTCTTAGTTTAAAATGATCAATGAAAAGAAACTTACAAATGGAACTCAACAATCTGGAATGGTTTGAAAGTAAGAACAAAAAGGAAACATTTTCTTCAAGGCTAGTAGAAATACTTGAATATTGTGTATGATCTTTAGGATTTCTTTAAAATTAGCATAGACTTTAATGAGACACATAAGATAAGTATTAAGCAAATAATATAATTTTCAGCATTTCAGCATGCAGTAACATTTAAAATTATTTCCCTGGCTTTTCCCAGGTATGTAATATTAGAAAACTCAAGCCCCTCAGGAAACATTTCACATTTTCATTTATTCTATAAACAAATATGCAGTTGTTTTTCTTTTCCTTTGTGCCCAAAAGACTGTCTCATTCAGTAGTTTACTTTAGCCACTTAGGACACCTACTCATCTGGAAGGTTAAAATTTTGAAATTGTATTGTGAAGATAAACTTTTCAAAGCAGAAAAATGACAAAAGTGTCAATGTAAATGAAGACACAGAGCTTAGACCATAGGGCCTGTCTCCTGATAGATATGTTACAGAAGAAATTCTCTGAATATTTGACATTAAAAACCTGTGCTTCCTAGCTCACAGTGTCACTAATGGATTGCATAGTATGGCAAATTATTGCCTCTCATGTAAAGAAATTAAATAGCTGTCAGAGATGGTATTCAAATGTATTTTAACCCAGGTGTCTCTATAAGAACAAACAACATTTTCTTTTTTTATACTACTTTTTTTTTTTTCTCTAGTCTTAAATAATTCAGCCTTTCCAAAACTGGAAAGCATTTCTTTGTGTTTCTTCATCTGTCTTTATTTTATTTTTTTTTTTTTTGGGTAATGCTTACACTACTGTCACTATGCAGTGGAAAATATCACATCCTTTTTGCAAAGGAACATAGAAAAGAATACATAATGGACATATAAGGTTTTTACTGTTCTTCAAGCAGCACATAGTGTGGGGATAAAGCTGTTGTCCTGACACCGAGGAGTCAAGCAGAAATCTGAAGATGAAAGTCTCTGTCTTTCATGCTGTACTCTTTAGGGAATAGTGACACAAAGACCCCTAAATTCACGGGTTTATTTTTAAATACAATTCACTTCATCTGCAAGAAGATTTGGCAATCTAGTATTATCTGCATATTTTTGAGGCTTCCTTGTGAACTTCAAGTCTTTAGGTCTATTGCTAAAAAAATTTGTATTGTTGGATTTTGTTCTGTTTTTCTTTTCCCAAAGGTTTGGTAGATTAGTGCTTGTGTTAAATTGTAAGCGTTGGCAGAAGCATACAATTAGTGGAATTTCTCTCTTTCACACAGACATGAGTTCTGTCCAGCTGACTGAAAAACAGAACTCTGCCTCAGAACTATGAAAGAAAATACTGTAGGGATTATACCATTACAAAACTTACTTTAGGGAAATATTATGACTTAGGTCCTGCATAGATATTGGGGAAAGGAAAATTTTCTAATATCAGCATGTAAAGTGTAGAAAATGTTTTAAGGTCAAGAAGAGAAAAAAAAAAAAATTCCCTTTGATTGTGGAGGTTCCACTACACAGAATGTTCTCATACCAGCAGAAATTTTTCCAGTTTTCAACAAGAAATAAAAAAATTGTCAGATGAAATATCCTGAGCTCTTCAAAGAAAGAAAGGAATACAGGAATCTCACATTCTGAAGACAATTGTGTTGAATGAAAATTAAGTTTTTAAGCATTAATATAATTCTTTTTTTTTTGTGTTTGACATATATGATAACTGTCTTTTCTAACTATATCTGATTCAGGTCATCATTCAGCACCATCTTGGATCACAGTTACATATTCAGTCTGTTCTGTGCGTAAATGAGGTGAATCACAAATTTCTTTACTTAGAAAAATCCCAGCTCCCCATTAAAGAAGTTAACTTCTCTGCCTTTTGTTTTATTTCCGAAGTACAAAAGAAACACAGATGAGGCATTGGTAACCAATCAGGAATATGGGGTATCCAATAAGGGATAAAATAATATGATTTAAAAAGGACTACAACCTCTTCAAGTTCATGCTAGACTTGTATTTGTAGGTGTTGAACTGCAGGTAAGAGATGCTCAGACTGTGAAATGTATGCAGAGTTGGTCCACTACTTTGCTTCAGTTGAGAGAAGAACATGCCAACGTTTACAGCTCTTCTCCTTTCTGTTTCTGTGTGTTTCTAAAATTGCCTTATGTCTGTTTCTGTTCTTGTTCTTCTCCTCCCTGTTCATAGCAGCTTTTCCAGCCTTCCAGTCTTTCAATGTTTTTAACCTTGCCAGATTTCAGCCCACGGAGTCCAAAGCTCCTTCAGTCTCCCCTGCTGTCAGGGTGGGCCTAACCCTCACACCTTGGATGTACATACCCATCAGCATTTGACATGCAAAAAGATGTAGCCTCCATGTTTCTGACTGGGCAGCAAGATGTTTGTATGCACTGTATGTAACCAACAAAGATGGTGTGCAACCACTTTGCACTTGCAAGTCCAACGTATGTGGGATCTATCATGTTTGAATCACTTCTCTAATGCCCATGTGGAAAAAGCCTGATCTCTTCAACTAGGTTAGGCTTTCTACCCAAGTACATCCAGCCCAGGTTGTCGCATGTCCCTCATTTCACCTTACAGGCAGTGGAGTGTAATTCTGTGCACGCACAACTGGCATGGTCTGGGATTTTCAGATTTCTCTAGCCCCTAATGGGACTATTTGAACTACTGCCATTATGCTCACTAAGCTGCCCAGACTCTGTAAATCCCATACAGATGGTCAAAGAAGCCTTAGAGTGGCAAATGATACCTTAGAAAATGTGCAGGTAGGGAGACTGCCTGGGAAACATGTTCATAGCAACCTTCCCATCTGGATGGTAAGCACTTTCAGCTATGGATTTACCATGCATTTTTTAACTACAGCCAAATTTCTTCAGCTCTTTATTCATCTCCCGTAGTGTGCGCTGCTGCGTATATATTTTTACAAAGCCATGACCCGACTAGTGTTACTGCCATTAAATAGTGGAACTCCTTCCAAATCACAAGCAAAACAGGCAAAACTACAAACAGCGTTGAGGAACAGTCAATCTTATCTCAAGGGAAATTAAAAAATCCCCCCACCTTTTACTACCTATACATAACCTATTTTGTATGGCTTTCTTACACTATTAAACACAGGGGAAATAGTGCTGCCAATATTTCAGACCCTCAGGCTTCTATCAGAAACAGGCTGCTTTGAAAAGTGTATTCAATAGTAAGTATTTAAACTGTACTCAGATCATTATATCAGTATTACAAAATTGGCTCCCAGTGGAAGTCTGAGATTTTTCTCCTGAAGAGGGGATCCCTCCATAGTTCATTAGCTTCTTTCCTATATGATATTGAGATAGACCAAACAAAATAAGAAAAAAAAAGCACTTAATACATTTTAAGTTTCCTGAAATGAGTTATATCATATAAGGTTGCTGGTGTACAAAAGTTTTAACATATTTACATTTAATAAGCATTGAAAAGAAATTCTAATTATTTCTCTCAGCAAGCAGAAAGTCTTATACTTCAGAAGTGTTTTTAACCTGTGGATAGCCTACTTTATGAAGTGAGAGAAAAAATGTTTCTGAGCATTACCTGACCTTTTTGAATTCCACGTTTGCAAAAAACATTATGCTGAAACCTTATGAGCCTGGCAAATTGATCCAAAAGACATATCCACCATAGCTGCTGCCTGTAGAAAACAGTTGGTAGTTTGAAAACCATCTTGTTCTCTTCTGTCACCTCTGAAAACTCACTCTCTTCAAAAGACTTCCTGCTGGGAGGTGTGCAGTGGAGTTTCCATGACTGATTAGCTGGCTGCTAAGTGTTCTCTATTTGTTTATGAACTCACAAAGCAATGAGGACACAGCAAAAATGCCTTGTGCCTGCTATTGCTGCCCCCTTAGTGAGGGAAGGAGATGTATATAACATCATACAGCTTATAAAAGATGCATGCTGGCTTTACTTCTGTAGTACTCACTAAAACAAGAGCCTGCCTCCTGCTAGCAATGATAATTTGGTGCCAATTTTGGTAATTAGATCATTTTTACATGCCTTAATAACAACATTCAGTAGTGTACATTAAGCTCCCACATGGACAACGTCATTAATGCTTTGACTTTTTCCTCTTGAGGAAGCAGTAGGCTGAGTAGCGAAATTAGGAATTAGTCATGTTGCCAGGAAGTGAGTTTTACATATGCAGCATAATCTGTTCTGAATATGGACTGCGGTATTTAATTGCAAAGGTTGCAAAACCAAAAGTTCTGAATGAAGACCAAAAATAATTTCCAAGAAAAACAATAACATTTTACACTGTTTTAATTTTCTAAATTATTTAATTGACACAGAAATTCTATCTATCTGCCAAATTTTCTTGACATCAAATGCTAATTTTACATAAAATTACATGTCACTTGTCTTTATTACAATTATGTACTTTTTTCTCTCTCCATCAGCGAAGTTTCATACGTAAACATGTAAAGAAAAGGGTAAGCCCCTCTCATTTAGATAAATATCAATCAGTTGCCTAGAGAACTATCACGTAAATGATATTTTTAGCTGTATTACATTACATATCTCCAATAAGTAGGCCTAAATATTAAGTTTAGATTTGAGTTCTGCATTCAGGAGTTACACATCATCTTCATTTTAATTGGCAGAACCCAAATACTCCATTCTAAACTCTTAAGCGTATAGGTTTGGAGACTGAATTCAGCATAGTGTTTGGCTCAGAAACATCTTAGGTTCAGCCAGCACACTGGCATCATGGTCAGAGTTGGCTCTTCGAGAATTAATTTGTCTTCTTTTCCACTGCTTTCAAAGTGTTTGTGTCATTTGTTGTGTGGCTGTAAGATGGAGCAACTTGGGTTGAGCAGAAAGATCAGGCAACCTGGTCATTTCCCCTAAAAACACTACATAGCAAAGGAAGAATAGGTCTCATACTGAACTTTCATCTAGCAGAGGATTTAAGTACTAAGTAACTAGAAGAAAGTCTTGTCATGAAGTCCTTATTGATATTGATTATAAAACATAGAGCTGCAGACATTGCTCAAATTGACCTGAACCTCCTAAAGTTCCATTAGAGACATCATCCTTCTTCTAGACCCCTAGCTCACTGTATTTTTGTTTTTTTGCCAATTTATCCTTTTGCTGTTCCTACTGAATTCCCTTGGAAGTGTTCAGCAGGTGCAAAATCTCCCTATGTCTATTCTAAAGGTGTGATAGTTTTTCAACATTCAGCCCTAGTTGTACCCGTGCCTCTATAGTATATATTATGAATAACAGATATCAATTTAAGGAATCATACCTTTGTTTTAATACATAATTGATGTTTAAAGGCACTATAAGCTTCAAGGTTTTGTGGCACCTAGTTAAAAAATTATTTCATATGAACAGGAAGCAGACTGGCTTCCCTTTCTTTGGTTTATATCCCTTGTACTGATATAAAATAGACAGGAATGTAAAAGACAGCCTCTATTTGTCTCTGTGTGCTAAACATAAAAAGAAGAAGAAAGCTTTTGCAATTCAGAGCAATTCTGTCAAAAGATTGCTATGTACAGGTACTTATTCTTCACTTCTTATTTGCATATTAAATTTTCTTGACAGATTTCTGAGTGCAGAGTAAATCAGAAAAGTTAACCACTCTTTATCCCTTATTTATGAGCTGTATAGTCTAAAATTAACAAGTTTTCTTCATATACAGTGTGCAAAATTAGTATAAAAACTAGAACCAGAACATGGTTTTGGTGTTTGTTTGTAAATAAGAGCATATAAGCATAGGCAATGGTTCTCTTTTTAATTAACCACTGGCATTTTAAAGTGTCAAGATGTATGCTGCAGTGGAGAGCTTTTGAATCTACCCTGAAGAGAAAAGGCAAATGATTATCTGAAAGTTAATGAACTGAGTTCTGTAATGAACTGAGTAATGCTAAGCAATATGAAGCAACAAGAAAACCTGGCAAAAACTGAAAGGCAAAAATCTTCAAGCTAATATCAAGTGACTCAGGAGAACTGATGACAGAGAACAAATCAGACAGTAAGTAAGTAGCAGGGTAAATTTGTCACTAGCATACCTGTTGAACACAGCTGTACTGAAGGATTTTTGTACGACTTCCACAGTATAATTCCTGAGAGCATAAAGCATCATCTTAACTCAGTATATAGACAAATCAGAGAAGAAAGAGTGAAACATATCTATTTCAGTTTCAGACATGGTTTTCTAACTGGACATTTAATATGTTAACTTTGAAAAAAGGCCCAGTAGACTGTGTTTTGGGCTTAATTTAGACAGTATATCCTCTCTCTTCACACTTTGTCTGACTGAAGTAGGTAGAAAACTAATTTTTTGCTAGTACAAGATCGCTGCTTTTCACAGGGTCAGAACTACCACTCTTTAGATATGCACCTTTATTTTCTTTAAGACTCTCTATTACCTTCTCAGATGCATTTCCACATTGTAAATCCTTCACTTGAAGAGATTTTTTAAGAAACTCCCACTCCTTCCTGCCCAGAGCCATTTATTAATGATGACGTCTCACTCGTTAATCATAGAATAATAGACTCACAGAATCATAGAATCACAGAATGATTTGAGTTGGAAGGGACCTTTAAAGGTCATCTACTCCAACCTCCCTGCAAGGAGCAGGGACATCTTCAACATCTTCAACTAGACCAGAGCCCCGTTCAACCTGGCCTTGAATGTTTCCAGGGATGGGGCATCAACCACCTCTCTGGACAACCTGCTACAGTGTTTTACCACCCTCATTGTAAAAAATATCTTGCTTATATCTAGTCTGAACATACCCTCTTTTAGTTTAAAACCATGACCCCTTGTCCTGTTTCTACATGGCCCCTTCTTTCCTACAAGGCCTCTTTAAGTATTGAAAGGCTGCAATAAGGTCTCTCTGGAGCCTTCTGTTCTCCAAGCTAAACAGCCCCAACTCTCTCAGCCTGTCCTCATAGGAGAGGTGCTCCAGTGCTCTAATCATCTTTGTGGCCCCTCTCCAACAGGTCCATGTCTTTCCTGTATTGGGAACTCCAGAGCTGGATGCAATATCCAGCTGGGGTCTCATGAGAGCAGAATCACCTCCCTTGAGCTGCTGGCCAGAATTCTTTTGGTGCAGCTCAAGATCCTTAGCTGTGCCAGTACTCCTTGCATGGCCATAGAGTAAAATGGACCAGTGAAATGCTCCAATTTAAAATAAAGGCTCTCCTCAAAAACTGGTCTTATTTTTCACATGGATCATTAAACAGAACTGTCAGATGAACAACTGGATTAGCAGAGTAAGGAAAGCAACCTTCAGTGAGAAGCAGAAAAAAGGGATCCGGAGGAGGATGGGATGGGAATTCTCGGTAAGGTGCCCCTTAAAGTGGGTTATGGAAAGAGGGCCCAGCAGTTGAATAGAAGTGCGTTCCCAGAAGATGAGATGAGTAAGTTATCCTGAAAAAAGATTAGTAAGATATCCTGAAAAACGACAGCTCTCAATTCCCATGTTAGTAGTCTAATTACCTGCATTTTAACTGTTTTGGCAGGCTAGGGTGTATAAATCACTGCTTATCCTGTTGAAGACATCCTATAGTTCAGAAGCTTGCAGGATCATTGAGCAAGCCAGAGGAGTCAAAGCTATGTAGCTCAATGATTCAAACTTGTCTGAAGAAGGGCACCCACCTTAAAAGGATTTAAAATGTACTTCACACTAAGATTTACTGGATGAAATTAATTACTGGCCTTAATGCACTAAAAGAAGCTGGATCTGTGAATTTCAACACAAAATATTTGCACTTGCAGTCTAAAGATAAGTATTTAGGCATCCAGTAATGGTAGGATTTAAAACTCCCCCTTACATTCGGCATTTCCTCTTGGCCAAGTTTAGTACCTCCCAATCTGGTACATTGACTGTTGCAATCCCATGTGAAGGTCCCTGTGTCTCCTCTTAGGAGGAGATTTGGTACGTACCGCAGACTGCAGGTTCTAGCCGCAGAGTATACGCCTCAACGTCAGGCGTTGTAATACTGAGAAACACAGTGCATAAATCTCTTTGTGAAAGTACTCCTGAATGCTCAGAGTTTCTAGTAGCAGCAAAAATGAGAGACTGGATAATTAAATTTTTACTCTTTATTGCTTCTAACACACTGTCCAAATTCTAACTTCAGATACGCATAACTGATCCTGATAAAGTTTTTTTTTTTTAAAAAAAAAATCTTTATATATTTTGTTTTAAGCGAAATGTCTAAAAAGAATCTTCTGTTGAGGTGAGGATAAACATTTGATTTCTGGGGCTGGAAAAGTCTCCTGTGTTTGAGTCATGTTTCTGGTACAAACACTTCACAATCTGGGAAATCTGTAAGAGTGCAAACAGAGCAGAATTTTCCGTAAACTGATGCCACCGTAATGTGCACTGTGTAAAGTTATGTTTACAAACATTCAGGAAAAAAAAATATCAGAAGTCTCTAACTGGATGAGATCTTTGAAATGTTTCTCAAGAAGCTTTTGGCAAAGTAAAAAAGCAGATATTCAGTCCTGGATTATCTCTTGCAGAATCTCTTAGTTAAATAATGTCATACTGATTTGTAGCAATAAAGGCCTTATGTAAGAAAGAACCTGTCAGTTTCAACTGAAAACTATTTGATAATGTAAGATTGTCCTTCATGATTATTAATTTTTATTATTAATTACACTTCAGGAGTTTTAATTTATGGAAATTAATAGAAGCTGAAATAAGTTATTGTAGTGTTGTTTACAGAGCCACACACAGAAGACACATGAATAACAGCATGGTGACAAACTCACTAAAGCTGGATAGCTTCTTCGAATCACAAGATAAAGTTAACTTTAGAAAGTAAGGGCCTGACAATGGAAGATATTTTTGGCACTGAAACATGTAAATAGGTGCACAGTGGGATTTTCCAAATAGAATGGAAATTTCACAAAAAGTGCGTATACACACATACAGTGTGTGTCACAGTGTGCATGGGTATCACAGCGATGACAAGCAACAGGGTCCTGATTTTTTTTTCCTTGATTATTTAGATCTCTGAAATTCAGGTATGTATTTTCAAAATGATAATAGACTAGAAATGGGTCATTTATCCGAGGCAAACTTGTACATAGGCAAGCTTTATCATTAGGGCAAAGGGCTGCAAAGAGCCTACTCCTTCCCAAGTTTCTTCTCCAAGGCAGTGAGACCTGTTGTGCCATCAGTTAGTTGCCTGTGACTGTTTGGGCTCTAGAAGGAAACAAAGTTTCATACCTCTGATGAACCATTTCCAGTAGCCAAGTGGTCTTGTATGTTGAGAGGTGATCATGAGACTGGGGCTTTGTGAGCAGCAGTCTAGCTAATAAAACAAAAAAATTAGAAGTTCAGACTTGGGCCTACAGCACTACCCTGTGCACATATCTAATGTAGTCTCAAGTCTTGAGTTATCCACCACAAGGTTATATGGAGAATCAGGAGTTTAAGTTAAGCACAGTTTGGTAGGGCTAGCACAACCCTCTGCTGAAGGTGCAGGGCATTATAGACTTCTCAATATACAACTCTAATAGTTTTAATTCCAAAAAAAAAGGAACTGCATTTAATTTATATTTGAGAATGGCATGGTTGGTACTAGTCTGACATCAGATAGGACTGGAACTAAGCTAGTAGCAGTTTAAAACCAGGCCCTGAATGAAGATGAACTGTCTCAAACTTAGCAAGTGTTTGAGATGCTGCCTTAATTATTTTGGGTCCCTTATTTCTACTTCCAAAGCAACTCATAAACAAAACAGATATATGAGCTCAGTCTATTCACATGAGAGCATCTGTTACTCTAGGACAAAACTACTCTGCTGCCTTTGAATCAGAATCAACAGGAGCTTGAAGTCACGAATATGTATGAGCAGTATGCTGATTTGAAATCATAATGAGAATTCCATCATTTAACAAGAAGCTCTGCATGTTTTTTTTTTTATATAACTTTAAACATAACTTAAAGTAGCAAATTACTTCTCAATGTTCAGTGACACACAGAAGAGCAGCCAAAAATAGAATAAATGTACTTGTGATTTGCATAAAAATCCTACTAAGAAAGAATGTGCTCTGGTCAGAAAGATAAAAATGGCAAGCCAATGAGAGTAGTGGGAAATAATGTAATTCTTGTGTAAAGTATTTCTGATTTGAGACACTGGATATTTTAAAGAAAAGCTAAATATGCTTCTGAACAATTTTAAATCTGTAGAGTTCAAAAACTAGTGAAATATCGCTGTTTAAAATCTGACTCTAATGAGCAACATAAAGAAAACTTTACCAAAGTAGGTATTGACAAGGAGCTTCCAAGGGATTACTTAAAAAATGGGAACACAAGAAAATCAGTCATTCCAAACTATCTACATCTTAAGGGAAACAGAAAACAAATTCACACAAACCCCTAGCACTCTAGTTTTTAAAAATCATTAAAATTGAAGAGATATGGGAATATGGTAGAAAGAAAAATGTGGTATTAACTCTGTTCCCAAGACTTTAGGCAAAAATTTCAGCAGCCTACTTTTCTCCTAGCTTATTCCCTAATTCTTCCATTAATGGCTCTATTCTTATATATCGTATTACAAAGCATCAGCTATCCACGAACAGCCAGTCACTCCAAGTCACATACTTACGAAGTATTTTATAATCTGAGAGTCATTGAATCGTTAGGGTTGGAAGGGAACTTTAAAGGTCATCTAGTCCAACTCCCCTTCAATGCCCAGGGAAATCTCCAACTAGATCGGGTTGCTCAGAGTCTGGTTGAAACTATTTTTTTTTTTTTTCCCAAATAATTTTAATACTGATTTTGCTGCTGTGTTGCAAACACTTGGTCTTGTTTCTTTGAAAACTTAACAGCTGACCATGTAAACAGCTACCATGCAAACAGCATATAGTGCTCATTAGCACATATAGCTCCATTCAGTAACACATGATAATTCCTAATACAGGGGAAACTCAAAGTAGTAGGTACATAGGGCTTGATCCTGAAAGATGCAGAGTAGTCTGACTCTCACCCAGTAAAACACCTAGCTACATATTTACAGCATGAGTAACTGAATGTTTGTCAAGCGATGTATTGAAATTAAGCAGGATTCAAATATTTGCTGGAGCAACTCCAGAGTGCTCAGAACCACCTATGTCTGAAAAAGCCATACATTTACTGGCAAATTTATTTGGAGGATGAGGTCTGCTTCTAATACCACTTTTTACTTTAAATTTGTCCTATTGTAAGTGACAAAACTTCTCTACAGGTGTTTTGGAGCATGATATCTGTGGTTGACCCAGCATCAATGTTTTCTTGCCTTCTTCTCAAGAAGATGTGAAGCCATGTGTAGCTATGCTTTCTGTCATTATCCCATCTCTTTTTCCATATTCTTCTCTACTTTTCCCCCAGAGTTATTACTCATGTGAAAACCCCTTTCAAGTCCAGTGAAGCTGCTATTCACTGAGCAAAGAAAAAGATTTACTATCCTAATTGGAAGTGCTGTGTCTGAATGCTTTCACGGGTGAGAAACTAGAAGGATGCAGCATATACTAATAAAGCCTATTTAAACTGAGAATCACAAAGAAAGTTAAAGAAAATAAAACCCGCACTCATATTTCTGATAGAATACTTGTCTTTTGACAACTTTAGGGACTTGGTTTGGAACATAGGTTTGCATTGGTGACAGATAAAATGTAAAAATATGCCTCCTGTGCAGGCTGGACATGTTTGCAGAACTGCTCATATTACAAAAGCATGTTACACTCACCTGTTCTTAGACAACTAAAAGCAAACAAGAAAAATAAATATAATTTCAATTAAGAAACATCACCTCCATTGTCTTCTCTTCTGACGTAGATTTACTCCCTAATGTGCATAGCCTGTCCTGACCTAGATGATGTCAACAGAGGCTGTTAGATAACCCAAATATGTCTACTAAGAAGTTTTTGTTTTCTCCAGTATTTCTTGAAAAGTCTTTTTATTGTTTTCAGTAAGAAAAACATGAAGGGGATTTATTAATTGTGAGGTGCAAGGCTGAGGAAACAAAACTTTCTTGCTGTCCATCTTGCACCCTCCCACAGAAGACCCCACTCAGCCCCGTGACTGGAGAATGCTCCTACTGACCATGGAAAAAGCATTTGGAGAAGAGGCTTGTGCTTGTCGTACTACTGTCAAGTATATGTGGGCCAACAAGAAGGACAGTCACCATATATCCACTGGGACTTCACAATATTAAAGAGCCTGGAGGCCTGAGAGAAGATATTTAGTTCAAGCAAACTTCTTTATGTGTTATTTGCCTATCCCATTATGGCTCACCCCAAAATTTCCAATTCTGTGAAGAATAACAGGAAGGATTCTCACAGAGTAGAATGGAGAATAAATGGGTAGGCTGCAATGGTAAGGATGGCAGAGAAAGGATGTGCATGTTTTGTCCTGGAGATTGAAACATCTTCCAGTCATCCTGAAGTAAGTGTGAAAAGACCTTAGAGAGGACCCAAAATTTCTCCTCTGAGCTCAAAATGCAATGTGGAGGCATCCTGTCTAACTTTGCTGGTCCTCGTTCTCACAATGGATTAACGTATCATGATGCCATGTGAGTGTTTACGGGTGAAAGGACCTCAAACTTAGTTTCACAGGCATAAGGTATAGTAATAGTAATAACAATCATAATAATAATAAGGCATAGGGCATAGTGTTAAGTGAAAACTGGTTGGATGTTTTGCTCATTAGTAGTAGTGGCAAAATTAATGAATGGATAATTAAAGACAGAAAATAATGGCTTCAATGAAGTAATTGTCAGTGCAAATCTCTACGTGTCTTTAGTTTGAATTATTTTCATAGTAGAACACATATATTCCAGATCTCCTGTTTTGTAAGTGATTAGATGTTCCTATAAGTATTTGGTAAGAATTCACAATAAGAAATAGTTCACTTTGAGCTCATAAAAGTGTGGAAGACTGAAAAATGGATATATTCATTGTTCTTCTGTCTACTGTCTTCTCTTGTAGTTTATTTGTATTATTTCTGATTTCAAACCAATAAATCACTTAACTTTTAGAGAAACTTCTGCAGTTTTGA
>WHYT01017767.1:633419-760624 GCA_009806455.1 Tetrax tetrax
TTTTTGTTTTCTCCAGTATTTCTTGAAAAGTCTTTTTATTGTTTTCAGTAAGAAAAACATGAAGGGGATTTATTAATTGTGAGGTGCAAGGCTGAGGAAACAAAACTTTCTTGCTGTCCATCTTGCGCCCTCCCACAGAAGACCCCACTCAGCCCCGTGACTGGAGAATGCTCCTACTGACCATGGAAAAAGCATTTGGAGAAGAGGCTTGTGCTTGTCATACTACTGTCAAGTATATGTGGGCCAACAAGAAGGACAGTCACCATATATCCACTGGGACTTCACAATATTAAAGAGCCTGGAGGCCTGAGAGAAGATATTTAGTTCAAGCAAACTTCTTTATGTGTCATTTGCCTATCCCATTATGGCTCACCCCAAAATTTCCAATTCTGTGAAGGATAACAGGAAGGATTCTCACAGGATAGAATGGGGAATAAATGGGTAGGCTGCAATGGTAAGGATGGCAGAGAAAGGATGTGCATGTTTTGTCCTGGAGATTGAAACATCTTCCAGTCATCCTGAAGTAAGTGTGAAAAGACCTTAGGGAGGACCCAAAATTTCTCCTCTGAGCTCAAAATGCAATGTGGAGGCATCCTGTCTAACTTTGCTGGTCCTCGTTCTCACAATGGATTAATGTATCATGATGCCATGTGAGTGTTTACGGGTAAAAGGACCTCAAACTTAGTTTCACAGGCATAAGGTATAGTAGTAGTAATAACAATCATAATAATAATAAGGCATAGGGCATAGTGCTAAGTGAAAACTAGTTGGATGTTTCGCTCATTAGTAGTAGTGGCAAAATTAATGAATGGATAATTAAAGACAGAAAAAATGAAGTAATTGTCAGTGCAAATCTCTACGTGTCTTCAGTTTGAATTATTTTCATAGTAGAACACATATATTCCAGATCTCCTGTTTTGTAAGTGATTAGATGTTCCTATAAGTATTTGGTAAGAATTCACAATAAGAAATAGTTCACTTTGAGCTCATAAAAGTGTTGAAGACTGAAAAATGGATATATTCATTGTTCTTCTGTCTACTGTCTTCTCTTGTAGTTTATTTGTATTATTTCTGATTTCAAACCAATAAATCACTTAACTTTTAGAGAAACTTCTGCAGTTTTGACATGAATTATGCAAAGCATCAGACAGATTTTGCTGCTGCTTGAATTTGACAAGTAAGTTCTAAGACCACAAAAAAGTTTTTAATAAGCAGTCAAAATCATTTACCAAAGATGTAGTGAAAAATAAATAAATAAATACAGATGCTGCTTAGAATAGTTGTGCTTTTGTTCACAATGTTGTATGTAAGCAGCATTGTTATAATTAAATCTGACAATGTTGAAGAAAACACCCTTCCAAATGAATACATTTCAGTATTTTTTGGACATGAAGAAATATGGTTAATGAAGTTATTGCTTTTACAATGTACATAGATGAGTGAGAAAAAGCCTATAACCTATGACAAAGAGCTAGTTCAGCTGATTTTTATTCAAAAGTTTTCATTTTAAGGCTTTGTTGACAGAAAAGAAACAATTAAATGCATATATTTTGCTATAATTAAAGCTAGATACCAGATATAAATGTTGAAAAGATTATGAGGCATTGTAAACTAAAATAACACCTGAGTAGTTCCTCTGGATTCAGATAATGAACTCTCTTTGCTGAGGGAACGTTTGTTATGCACATTTTTGTGCTTGCATGTGCATAGATGTTTCATGTTTTCAGTCTGTTATCCATTGGATGCATAAATATTAGTATATTAATTAATTCTTTAAAAAACCCAGTTAGCGTTTCAATGACATAAAATATGCAAAACTCTTATCACAATTTACCTGGCTACATCATGGTTGGCAAGACATATTTTAAAAACATTTTCTACCAGGAAGAATTGAACAAAAAGAAGATGATTTAAAAATGTACATTGCTAACTAAGGAATATCTTCTGGCCTGTGAGAGAATCATGGCATAAAATCAGAGAAAAAAAAAAATTGAAAAACAAGCACAAATTTTATTGTTTTGCCACAATGACAGCAGATGTAGTCTGGAGTGATACGGTAAGAGTCACCTTATGAATTTCAGGTGGGGAGTTTTTGTCCCCATGTCAATGCTTCATCTACAGTGGCATACACCCTGAGACTGAAAAGCCTAAGCATAGGTGTACATATAGGTGTCTATAACTAAGTTAAGTGAGCTACCTAAATGAGCCACTACAGTCTATGAATGTCTAGACAATACAGCCAGAGGAACCCACACAACAATTCACCTGAGCAGCTGAGGATGCCTTATTCAGGGAGAACTAAATTACAGTCCATTGTCTTGGAGTGGGATTCAGCTACTTAAATAAATTCAGCTGGTGGCATTGCAGGTGATGTGGGACATACCATGTTGCCTCCAGTTTGTTTCACAAACATGTAGATCTGTAAGCTCTGCATTGTATCAGGTAGCTCTGTGGCTTGGATTCTCCTGCCATCTCAAACAGCACTGACACCTGTGGTTAGGAAACTGCAGCCTGCCGTAAATCTGCCTTGACTAAAGCTTGGACAATGAGGTCACTGGATTGATCACTAGCAAATATGCCTTCAGGTAACCTGCTCTGGAGTCAAAGCAATCTCAAGTACCCAGAAATTGTTATCTATATCACAGGACAGCCGGAAAGGGCAGAAATATGACTAGGAAATTGTTTGTGTTGTCTTCCTTTCTCAAGTGATCCAAGCACAGACAATTGTGCAAAGGAGGTGACAGTCACATCTAATTTCATAGCACTGTTCAAAGAAAAAAAAAAAAAAAGTCCCAGTATAGAAAGGGGATAGGCTGAATAAGTCCAAAAATTTGTCAGAAACCAGAACTCTGGCTTGACTGTCAGAATTATCCAAAGAGTAATCTAGCAACAGTAGTCAAAAAGTTAAAAGATTCATTAAATTAACGAATAATCATAAAATTCTAAGAAGCCCCAAATAATCTGCTTGCCTGTGGCAGTCTAGTCTTAGTTCAGCCCTGATCAGGACCAGGCTACGCAGTCTCTCTCCCACTCCCCCCACCCTCCGGGAGAATAGGGGGAGATGGTATAAGGAAAAACAGCTCGAGGTTTGAGATAAGGACGGGGAGAAAATCCTTAAAGTTACCGTCACGGGCAAAACAGACTTGACTTGGGGAAAACTATTCTTTTATTTCTAAAACTAGCAGGAGAATGAGACAGGGAACAAGAAAACCTCCTCCACCCCTCCCTCTTCCCGGGTTTAACATTTATCTCTACTACCTTCCCCCAGTGAGCGGCACAGGGGGGAAAAGGGAATGGGGGTCGCGGTCAGTTCATCGCGCATTGTTCCATGCCACTGCTTCATCGTCGGGGGAAGAATTCCTCACATTCCTCCCCTGCTCTATCCTGGGGTCCCTCCCACGGGCCACAGTCCTCATGAAACTGTTCCGGCGTGGGTCATCGCTTCCACAGAGTGCAGTCCCTCCAGAACAGCTGCCCCAGCAGGCCCTCCAAGGGCCACAGCCTTCTTTGGGCCTCCACCTGCTCCGGCCTGGGCTCCTCCACGGGCTGCAGGTGAATCTCTGCTCCTTCATGGACCTCCATGGGCTGCAGGGGGACAACCTGCTCCACCATGATCTGCACCACGGGCTGCAGGAGAATCTTGGCCAGGAGCTGCATTACTCCTCCCCCTCCTTCTTCACTGACCTTGGTGCCTGCAGCCGTTCCTCACAACAGGCTGACAGACGCCTCTCAGGATCCTTTTTAAGTCTTATTCACTTCTCATCTCCTCTCCACTTCTTGCAGCCAGGCCGGGCCGAGTTTGGCCCAGTCAACTGCCTGGCAGGAGGCCAGAGGGTGAGGCCTGCAAGGCCCACAAGGCTCGTGCCTCCCCCTCTCTGCTCCCGCTCAGCTCCTTCACATCTTCTCTACTTTTTTTTCTGTTTTCCCCTTCTTAAGTATGTTATCGGAGAGGCGTTATCACGGGACATTCTGCTACCAATTGGCTTGGCCTTGGCCAGCAGCGGGTCCGCCCTAGGCCTGTCCGAGTCCACTGAACAAAGGGGAGCAACTTCTAGCAGTTTCCTACAGAAGCTACCAACTTAGGCTGCCCCCTTACTAAACAAAACCAGAACAGTGTGCAATATCTTTAAGGTGATTTACAACTATTTAGTTGTCAAAGTTGGATTCCAGTATGTAGTTGAAGAAATTAAACTGAGATTGATTTCTCATAGTTTCTTCAGTTGTATATGGCACAGAAATATGCCTGCTTATTTGTTTCCAGTATTTCATATTCAGGTGATAGTGAATTTAACCAATACCTCACTATAAGAGATAGAAATCATATCACTGAACTTTTGGCCATATAAGTACTCATTCCTTCCCCTAAAGTAGTTTTTAGGTTCCTGAAGTTGTCAATGGAAAGAGTGACTAAGGCAGGTATCAAACACATTAAAATGCGCGGTAAAATCTCTCCCTATAAGTTCCATTGAAGACATCCTTGTAATTTCATGAGTCCCCAAATTCACTTTTTAATGCTGTGGAGAAGACCATCTCTAAATTTTCCAGAATCATGATGACAATGTGCTCAGGGCTTCACTCCATGCACAGGATGCAGATTTCCCTTGGGTGTATCAGCCAGGGGACTTAGAATTGTAGAATCCATCATAGAATCATAGAATCATTTAGGTTGGAAAAGACCTTTATGATCATTGAGTCCAATTGTTAACATAGCACTTCCAAGTCCAACATGAAACTATATCCCTAAACACTATGTCTACACGTCTTTTCAATACCTCCAGGGACGGTGACTCCACCACTTCCCTAGCCAGCCTGTTCCATTGCTTGACAATCCCTTCAGTGAAGAAATTTTTCGTAATATCCAATCTCTACCTCCCCTTGCATTTCCTCTCGTCCTATTGCTTGTTACTTGGGAGAAGAGACCAACACCCACCTCACTACAACCTCCTTCCAGGCAGTTGTAGTGAGTGATAAAGCCTCCTTTGAGCCTCCCTTTCTCCAGACTGTCTCCACTTCCCTCAGCTGCTCCTCATAAGACTTGTTCTCCAGTGCCAAGTCCAAGTACTGGGGCATGATCACTTCCCTACTCCTGCTGGCCACATTGTTCCTGATAAAAGCCAGGATGCTATTGGCCAGTTGGACACACTGCTGGCTCATGTTCAGATGGTTGTCAACCAATACCCCTAGGCCCTTTTCTGCCAGGCATCTTTCCAGCCACTCTTCCCCAAGCACGTAGCATTGAATGGAGTTGTTGGGACCCAAGTGCAGGACCTGGCACTTGGTCTTGTTAAACCTCATACAATTGGCCTTCGTCCCTTGTTCAGATGTTCAGATCCCTCTGTAGAGCCTTTCTACCCTCAAGCAGGGTAGGTACCCTCAGGATTCCCACCCAACTTCGTGTCATCTGCAAACTTACTTAGGGTGCATTGTGTGCATTGTGTCAGCTGCTGAGCCCCAGGAGCCAGCTGTGGCAATCCCGTTAGAAGGACCCAACATGCAACCCAGGCTTGCTGTGAAGGTTTTATCCACTGGTGCGTGGATCCAGATTTGCCCTTTATAATCATCCTGATAGAAAGGAAACTAATTGTTATTATTTCAAGATGCAGTTACAAATCTTTCTACACTGATCTTTTGCACAGTATATGAGTAACTTTTGAACTCAATAAACACAACAATATAATTTAAACAGCCTCTGCTAGGCTGAGTTGTACTGAGCACATTAGATACAGTTTGTCTGTCTAGACATTTTATAGAAGGTTGACTTAACAGGTCAATGTAATGGGAGTATTTTTAGCAGAAATTACTTCAATTCCTTTTCTTCATTGAAAAAAAAAAATGAACCCTGTTTTGGCAATGAATACACAATAATTTCAGTCTGATAGCTGTTTTGTTGCCTACAGAAGATTTTTGTCTTTGAGAAAGTGTCAAGAAATGTGCAGTGAGTCTGAACTTACAGGCACAGTTACTGACAGATAGGAAGTCCTGAGGACTTTTAAGTAGGAAACATCAAAATTCAGGTTCAAAAAAATTAATGGTGACTATTCAAAAGTACTCTGCTGATCAGTCTTTTCTCCTGCATGGCACATGTCTTAGTAACAGAAAAAATGTCATCCTGGCTATTAAGAGAGCAAGGAAAAACATAACTCTCTAGAAGATGTGAGAGAGAGAGATAAAATTTGAGATCATCAGACAACAATACTCCTAAACTGCATATAAAGTCTTTCCCAAAATGTTTACATTTGGGATCTGTATTCTTGTCCATTCCTTTTTAGGATTTATGCTTAGAGTGCCAGAAATCAGATGTTGCCAAGTACCACAGAAACCGTGCACTCAATCTTTTTTTTTTTTTCTTTTTCTTCTTTTACTCTTACCTCTTTCTTGGAAGGAGTACCACATTCTGGCATGACCTAAACAAGGAATTAAGTATGTGTATGGATCTACCTTCAGTGGGACTACACATTAGTAAGTCAAACATTGGAGCGGAAGCGTTTGGCTAGATTTGGTCTAAAACATTCACCATCTTTGACTCTGCCCAACAAAGCATTTAAACATGTGCATAATCCTAAACTGTTACTTACCCCATATCTGTGTGAGACATTAATCGCAGGAAGGTACAAACATGGCAAAAAAATATTAACAATTAAGCATGTACGTTACTGTTTTGCTGGGAGAAGGCCCAAATACCTTCTCTTAAACTATTTATAATAGACCCTAATCCTGTATGCTTGCAGCCCATAAGGGCTCTGGCTTTCAGTTTTATTCCTTTCCATATCCAAATGCCTTTAAAAATTCAGTTCTACTCTCTGGGCTAAAATGAAGGCTCATAAGAATACAGAAGTTAAACACAATTACAAAGATGTGCACATTCCATGCTGAACAACCACAAGCAACCTTTCCAGCAACCTTTTTGTTCTTTCCTCATCATCTGCAATTTTTTTGACTTCTTATTAAGCTCCTTAGTTATTGATCCAGTTTTGAGTTACCCTGGTAAATTCTTTGTAATTTTGTTGCTGTTGCAGATGCCCACTACACTTCTCTGACATGAAAAAATACAAACCCAGCAAGGTGAGAAGATTCAGTGGTCCATGGAATTACAGCTCTGAATCATTGTTTCCATTGTCTTTACCAGCTTTTACTCAGGGAAAAGTTTACAAAATAGACTAAGCAGCCACAACAAAAAAAAAAAAAAAAAAAAAAAAAAAAAAAAGGTGACTTGACCTAACTGCTCCTGGTCCATAATGAAATTGGTGATGGATTTGTGGGTATAATCTTATGAAATAAAGGCCACAATTGGCCTGTTAATATTGAGAGATATTGGCAGCTGTGCTTCAAACATCATAGACACTAAAATTTTCAAAAAGGTTTTGTGAATATGTCTGTATTCTTTTTAAAGAACTTCATCATCAAACTTGCAAGTCAGTAGACTAGCTATGGCATTTTTTTTTACAATAATTTAGTATTTTCATGTCAAATCTTTTAAGGTCATCTGGTAGAATTATTTTCAAAATGCACATAGTTTGAGATCTTACGTTACCTCTTACTGTATGTAGCTCTATTTACCTGTTGTCAAGCACCACCAGGTTCTAGATCTCTTAGTGGCCATCCAAACAGAAGATAGATATAATGAATACTAGATGGTATGTATCAAATGTGAACGTGCAATGGTCTAAACTTGTCAATCACTTCAGAACCCAGAAATATTTATTGGAAACAGCAGTCATTGTGAAAAACATCTGCTGGTTGGTTAAATTAGGAGGTTAATTAGAGGCTAGAAAGTACTTTGCCGAATCCTTTGTAGCAATATTACACTGTAGCTCATCAACTGCTATCAAGTTTGGCTTATTTATCCCACTTAAGAATCAAGCTCTGATGCGTGTGTCTAAGTCTTCAAATGAGCCTCCTCATGATCTGGAGAGTGTCCACATTACAGAATAATAGGAATATATAGAATAATATGTTATTATAATATATGTAATTTACATAGAATAATATATTATATATTCAAGAAAAGGCAGTAGTGTGCTATATGAGAAGCAATCTAGTTTTCTCAGACTCCAAAAATAGCCAATGGATAGACATGCTTCTCGAAAGAGGGATTCAGAGCACTCACCTGGATTTCTGCACTGAATCATCCTCTCAAGGAGCCATTTTACCCCCATTGGTTTTACAGGCAGCCCAGAGAGACAGGAGAAGTGAAACAAGATGCATGAAATTATGCGATGAAACCATCCAGTGCTAATTCTAACTCACCAGGGCTCAGGAGAATATTGTACATTACACTGGCGTGAAGCAGAATGTAGGAATAAATGCTCACAGGAATCTATGAACTGCTTGTCAAACAAAAAAGGAGGGAGGGAAAATGGAAGGAAAGCATCAATTCTTTTCTTTCTTCCATTAATGGGAGCTTTGCGAAATGTTTTGTCTGGCAAAGATTCAATAATATTATTTATTTGGTTTTGTTTCTTGTGGGCTCATTGTCAACTGTGGTGGGCTTTTGTACTCTATTTTTGCTTTTGTTTTTGTTTTGGCTTTTTTTTTAAATAATGTCATTATAATTCAATCACATAAATCTCACTATTAACTAGATCTCAGGACCTCACACAAAGATTTGCTCAAGGGAGGCCCAAAATGGGAAAAGTAAGTAATAACAGATCACGATTGTAGTGCATAGTACTCTTTGGGACAGGCTGCCACCCGCTGATCACTGACTACTGTCCAAGACTAGAAGTACAGATGTGCATACCAAGCATGGTTAGAGAAATCAGAACCAGAAGAGAAATAAAAAAGGAAGTAAAAATGAAACTCAACAACAACAAAGAGAATGAAAGTGTGCTGCATACCCTCATGAGAAATCAGATATTCCTAAACATTTAAGATTACATTAGAATTTAATATATCACTACTCATTCTGCATTCCAGAAGTTTTAGGGCTTGCCCTTGCTTTTTCATCCCATGTAAGAGAATGCATGGCTGTGTAGTTTGCATATTTGTGCCTGGCTTTATACTGGAGTGCACTGTAACTACTTTTCATAAGCCAAGCATCCTGTGAAACAGAAATAGATTTTAAAAACTGACTTAATGATAATACCCAATTGCCTCTTGTCATCCATTAAGTTGTTGATAGACTCTGTATGCTAACAAATATCCCAATATTGCTAAAGTATTTTTGGAAAACAAAAATTGATCTGGAACTACAGGAAAAGGAACACTTTACTTGTAGGTCTCACTTGATTATGACAAAATAGTTAAATCATAATTCTGAAACGAAATTTCTAGAGAAACTCCTCAGCAAAGGCAAGCATTTGGGCATTGCCTCTGACATTGAATCATATACTGAGAGTTTTGCCTCCTCTACTCACATGACATGCCAGCAAAAGCTTTACTGAAACCAGTAGGATGACTCATGAATTAAAGACTTTTTCAGTATGTGTAAAAGTAGCTCTTGATCTTTACTTCAATGGTTTTCATGGATACCCAGATGGACCATTATTTCCTTAGTCTTCAGTTAGCATTGATTAGTCTATCAAAACTTCTGTCTGTGAGTTACTACAGTGAAAATAATATCTAATATATGATTTTGTAGGTATTTTAATTTAAATATATAAGTAGTCCTACTGACTTCAGTGGAATTACCCACACAAGGCTGTGACCATATGCACGCCCCTAGAATGAGGGTCTAATTATAGGAGATTTAAAAGACAAATTCTAAAAATTCAGTATGAATGAAATGTATCTAAACTTTTATTTCTATCTGATAAAAACCATTGGAATTAAAAAGAAGAAAGAGAAAAGAGTTTTCTGCAGACTTTATTAGGGTAAATAGAGTGACCCTCCAGAAATGCAGTGACTGTTAAGGTCAGACTTCCAAAAATTAAAAAAATAATTTATGTCCTAAATTCATTGTCAGGAAGAAACTCTTCTTTAAGGCCTGTTCTGAAAGAATACAGTAACAAAGAGTAAGACCTTAAAGCCCACTATAAGCAGTCATTATATAGATAAATACACCTGACATCACAATATATTTATATTTAACTTAAAGTGACCTTGTTTTGCTAAAAGGTACTACATACACTATTTGAAGTATAATTATTCTTACATTTGTTCTCACGGGCTTTTCAAAATCAGGGTTTTTTCCCCAATGGGTTTTGTTGTTTTTCTTTTTTTTTCTCTTCCAGTTAAACTAATAAAATCCAAAAGCACAAGTTTCTTGGAATACTCAGAACTGAATTAGTTGTAGAACATACTGGTGTCAGCATTTCCCATTTCCTTAAGGTGAGCCCTGATCCAGGTCCCACTAAATGCAAAGAGAACATTTCAGTTACTTCTGCAGCCTTTGATATCAGAACAGTGTGAAAGCAAATAGATATTTATATATCGTTTGGAATCAGCTCAGCATTGTAGTGTTTTTCAATTGCACATAGTTGCTCTCAGGTGATGTTTGCTCTGAGAAGTTGCTCAAAGTTTCTCTCAGATGCAGTTTCATCTCAGTTGTTCTCTGTCATGTGGTATCTTCCCTCAGTATGAGGCTGAAGTCCTTCCAGTTCACAATTCTCTATTAGACCTGCAACATGACTGTGTCTCTATACTAGCGTTGTCTAAAATAATATATTTTCTCTAAGCAGTAACTTAGTAAAGCTCTATCTCATGCACAGGAATTCTTGCTTCAGGGCATATGCATTCTATCTCAAAGCAAATAGACAATATTATAGGATAATAAGGTGAAAAAGGTATGAGTAGATTTCAGACTATTTAAAACATGATATAATGTACAATAAAGTAAACAAATATTTTTGTTATGATATATTTTCTGCCAATTTTAATACTTCACAATGCTTTATAAATTGTTACACTAATGTAACATTATTCCCAATATTGCTCTGTGTTTTCTGGGCAAATAACCAGTGTAATCCTGGTGCAGAATTATCCAAATGCTGTATAGGTATTGTCAGAAGCTTTTGTGTTGGAACTTCAAGTTAGCCAAAGCTTTGAACTGAAACTCTTCAAATCTTATTTTTAAAGTTAGTGCTGTAAAGAACTGAAACTAATACCATTATTGCCAGTCTTGCTTTCCAACCCATTGACTTTCCATCAGCTTTAAGCTCAAGCAAACTGTACACAGTCCTTTCTGGTTCCTTTGCAATATTTCCTTCTTTCCTCTCAAGATTTAAGTCTCTGCCCTTGTTACTCCTTCCCTTCCTGTCTCACTTGTTTCATGATATCTGTCCCACTCATACAAGGTAAATGGACTACTTTCTGTTCTGCTGCCAGCCACAGTGCTTTAAAAAGGTATATACTGTATTCAGGATACGGGCTTTTAGCCAACAAATAAAAGTTATGCCATCCATCACAACCTAGACTGAGGTAAATTTTACATTTTTCCAGGAAAAATTGATACAATCAATTTTTCAGACAGAAATTCAGTCTTCTGCTTTAAGCCTAATCTCAAAATGTGGTCTTCTCTTTCACAGTCCTTGGTGAAATTTTTGAATACACTGTCAGGCTTCTTAGGAAGATAGCTAACTAATCTGAGAAAACAAAAAATAAGGAACAGAAAGGAAATTTTGAAGCCACCCTTTTATGTAATATTAAGACTTTCAATACCCAGTGAAACTTATTTTTAAAATATCATTGTACTGATGCAAACATTACATTGCATAATGTGAGCTTGTCTCCTGAAAAGATAACTCTTCCTCCTTACTCAAATTACTTTTCAGATCACTGAGGTTGTCTTATTGCAATGCAGTACTTATGAGTGTCATTACATTTTGCTTGCATATGTTACTGGTTTATTTTTTTTTCACAGTGAGTATTTTAGCATAAGATAAAGTAAAAGCAGGAACTTTTAACTAGCTTTATCTGAGATAAAAAATATTTTGTTGGACACACCAGCAGTAGGAGCAAAGGTGCCAGTACTTTAGTTTATTGCTAAACAACTTGTTTAAATTAGTGAGTTCCAGAATATGCTGGAGGAAATTACTCTTAGCTGGGATACCACTGTACTTGCAAAATGGCAGTTAAGGACTTGCATCAGTATTTATATTTTTAATCAAATTTTGCATGAAAATATACATGAACAATATTTTAAATTTCTAGCAACCATGTATCTCAGTGGCATACTTTCTTCTCCACTGTGTTTATGAGAAACCAGAGGTGCATTTTATGCATAGCAGAAAGGATGAAAACACACTATGATTTAAAATAGCATCAAGATATCCTTGGCAGAGCTGGTGATTCTGAGAACAAAAACCAATACCTGTTATTCTATTAAATGCAAACCGTGCTCTGCATTGTAAATCAAGAAAGATAAAGGAATAAGTTCAACCATTAAAAGTTTACTGCCATGAAAAGTCATATAGTATACTATTCTCTCTGTGATAGAAAAAAGCACCAGTATATAACATCATAATACATCAGCTGGTTGAGACTTTGGTGAGTCACAGCACAAGGGTTTTATCAGAACAGAAACTGCACAATAAAACAGTTCAATTAGTCAACAAGTACCTAGAAACCTGCATATTCTTCATAAGAATAAACATTACTGAATCCTCAGTCAAGATAAGCAAATAGTGAAAATGTTTCTGGCAGCATTCAAATGACATTTTTTAATGAATATTCTGGCTATATGACACTGGGGTGTTGGGTTGCTTTGGTTTTTTTTTCTGTCAGTGAACTTTCTGTCACAAACATTAAACTAAAGTGAAATTCAAATCACTGCAATGATTCCTCTGTGAATAAAAGTGTTCAGCACATACAAATATTGAGCTAAGACATTGTTTGCACAGTTATCCAACTGCTGGAGAAAAACCATGCTGTAGACATTCTCTAAGCAACCAACACACCCTCAATTGTGAATAAGCATAATAAATGAGCAGTGTAAGAGACCTGCACATGTATTTATTAATAATTTTAAGTGTTACTAATCTGAATAAGCGGATTAGTTACAGTTAATCCAAAAGCATTATCTATAAGCATATCAAGGGGCTAAACTCAACAAATCACTTCTTTGGTAGGCATAATTTGTTTATTGGTATTCCAAAGCTAAAATTGTGATTGAGTTCTCAAGTAGTTAAACCACTGAAGGATATTTAGCATGTGAGCGCTCGTATTTCCAGATTCAGTAACTGCCTTCCAACTCCCTGCTGATTTAAGTCTCTCCCTCTCTCCCTGGCTGTCAAAGGAAGCTCTTCTGAGAGTGCAGTGCCCAAATCCCGCCTATCTCCACTGATTATAGAGGAACCCAAAGGACACCAGCCTCCTCTCTCAAATATCTATAGTTATTCAATAGTAAATGATGTGCTGATGCTACTCTACTGCAGCAAGGAAGGACTTTTCCTTTGATGTGTATGGGTACTGGATTTGTCTCATCATGATGAGAATACAAGTTCTCAGGGTATGCTCAAGTAGGAAAACATTAGATCGTAAGCCAACACTACTGGGAAGGTTTCATCAGCCAAATCTGACAAAATCCCAGCAACTCAAAGACATTTCTGTCAGGTACAGAATGTAATACCACTGATTAGATTTTGATTAAATGTTCCATGTCCTGCTTTGCTGAGGAATGTCCTTGTGCTCATGCTCTAAACTAAAGATACAAACATCATAGTTGCTATGAGTGATGAAATGTAGCAGACATTTGCTTTAAGCCTTTGGTTTTTAGCTTGCTAAAATTCGTTCTTTACTTAAGTACACAAAAATATACATAGCTTGTTGAAATAGAGAAGTTTTACTAAGGAAAGTAAAATGTGTGTACTGGTTTTATTTCAAAGTTACTTAATTATTCATGCTTAATATAAAAAAAGAATATGTACAGAAGTATTGATCAGAGGATAAGGTTCTCTCAATAAAAGGCTCTTGGCAAAGAGATTTCAAAGTGACTGATTAGAGACTACTCAAAAAAAAAAGGCCTGCTTTTATAAATTTGAGTGTTCAGCATTTTCTGAATATTGTTTTGAGGTGTCTCAAAGACAACTTTCAACTCCTGGATGGTATTAGTATACAATTTGCTTCCTAGGATGAAAATAATAACTGAAGTAATTATGCAAGAATCCCTTTTTTTTTAAATTGTAAATGTTCAATATGAAGAAGGAAGCAATGGGGTACATGGAAATTGTCATTGTTGCCATTTTCCCTGATTCCAGAATCATATAGAAAAAATATTAAACTAACTGAGCTATTTTAGAAGATCTTTTACACTAGATTTGAAACAGACTTTCAAAAATTCAAACTTGTTTAAACATATTTGGACTTATTAACATTCCATGTTTCAGAAACTTGTACCTAGCTGACCTATAATGCAAATTTTACAGAGATATTTAGCTTAGAACTTACTGATGACCTAATTAAATAAACAGCTATATAAATTGATGCCGTTAAGCAAAACTTTCCTAATGACATTCTCAACTTCATTATGGAAATGGATCTCTGAAGGGGATCAAACTGATATTATTCACCTCAGGCTGAGCTAGGCTCATCAGCTCCCCCGCATCACCTTATTCCTTAATGAAGTCCATCCTCCAGCAGGACTTTATTCCTTAGCATATACATAATTGACTTCATTGAATATTCCCTAATCCAACATTTTAAGTTTTCAGAGTAACATAGCAACAGAGCTCTCTGACCTCCTCAATCCCTCCAATCCCCTACTGGGATATAGCTTATTTTCCTATGGAAATCCTCTTTAACCAGTTCTTACAAGACTAAAATATAAATGCTTCTTCCTACATCTGTTCTAACAGGTGGATATAGAAAAACTGTTGTAGTTTTTCCTGGGTTATTGCTGAAATACTTGTTTCTAAAGAAAATTTTGGACATCAGGAAGAATTTTTGATGGTAAGGACAGTGGAGTGACACTAAAAAATAAGAAAATAAAAGTATTAATAGGATAGCCCCATGGTAATATTCAGATTTATTTGAGCAGCAAAATAACTCCAGGTCTTTACATTTTTATTAGTTGACTTGTAGGTATGCCCTAAAACAATAAATAAGAGATGTCAGAATTAAATTGACATGTAGCCATCATCATTCTGAACCTTTACTTCTCTGTCCTTTTCTTTATTTAAGCTGTTTATAGATTTTAAGCAGGGGAGAAGATTTATGTCTTACTAAGAGTTTGCAGCAAATAGGAGACAGAAACATAAATCTTTGTATGGTTCTGTGGATACTATCTTGATAGAATCAATAATGCAACCATGTTATTTGAAAACTTCTACAAATAACAATCTGGTTTCCTGTAACACTCTCTTACCTTGATTATTATGTAGATTTCTTTCTTCCACAAATCTGTTTCCTATCACAGGAATGGAACATGATCCATGATTAGAAAAAGTAATAAGCTAAAACTGTAAAACCTAATAGAAATCTCTCTTCTCAGTCCAAAAATCATCCAATACATATCACAATTTAATGGACAAATATAAAGCTGGATATTCTATCTGAAGCCTCATGAACAATAGACTAGGCAACCATAATGTCAAACCTAACCTGTCTTTATCTCTGTCTTGCCTAAAAATATGTATTCAGAGAGATAAATGGACCAGAAATATTTTTTTCTTTTAATGAAAATTACAGGGAAAAATCTTTCATTTTGGAGTCATCCTAATATTGGTCAAATAACCAAAAGGCTAAATTCATAGAATAAGTGTAGAGTTGATAAGTCCTTAATGACACTCACAGTTGTGAAATCATAACCCTACATGTGGACACTGGAGTCCAAGTCCAGTATTTCTTAACCAATGGATTAATGCATTTCTGGATGGGTCTTTCTCAGTCTTGCACAATATTCAGAAGTTTATTGGAGAACAGACTGGAGCACACATTGCCTTACCTTCCTTATAATGGTTCTGAAAACTAAGGTAAAGAAATATCCTCTGTATCCATGTAAAGAGGAACAGCTCTGGCAGAAGGCAGTAAGAATTACTAATTTTTCTTCTGAAAGATGGGAAGCTGAGCTGGGTCTCCTTGGTGGTGAAAAAGATCCCTTGAAATGGTCCTACTAGTTAAATCAAGACCGCATCCTCCTGTAGGAGTTGTGTGGATGCTGAAACATTGTATGTGTAGGGTGAGAGGGGTGCGGGAAGCCCATATGGGAACAATTACAGTCTACTTAATTTTGCTACAAGTTTCAGAACCACTTGCTGAGAGGAAAAAAGTATTCCACCTCAATTTCAGAGTTCCAACCTTAGTCAGCTTCTGGGGCATATATGTGTTGAGCTTGCAGTCTCCTATATAGTATTTATTACATACCATCTCTTATTTTCAAAAAGTTGCATATCTTAATGCTTTATTAAATGAGGTACATTCCCTCTCAATATAAGCTTTTAACCATTAAAACAGGTGCCTTTGGGTAAGGAATAATCAGCTGATTGTATATGCCAATACTGATTTTAGAAAGAAATGTGGGTAATATTTGATTTAAAATACAGATAAATATTTAAGCTAGCAAGACTGCAATTATGACAACTTGCAATTTGTTATGGTTAACAATGTTCCGGCTCATTTGAAAAATGGTGTGGACTTTTTAATGATTACAAGTAACCAAGGCTATGGCTTTATATTCCAGCTGAAAGAAGGCATTTCCAGCAGGGAATGTTGTCTCCTGTAATGCTGGAATAGTCTTCTATCAGCAGTTACATAGAGATAAGAGTGACACCTAGTGAATCATTAGCACTTCCCACGTTTGCCCATCGGGTGAAAATGGTGGAGAAGGACTTCTTGTTAATATCCCAGTCAGTACTTAGATAATCTTGTTAAAGATCTGATGAAATCTCAGCCTTAAATAGTTTAACAGTATTACACAACAAGATTAAATATTAAATAATTATACTGAGTGTATCTGGCATGTCTAACTTTTTAATTTTGATAATGCATTTTGTATAATGCTCCAATAAAATACAAGGCTCCCCTAACAAAATACAAACTATTCATACTTTTTCCATAATAGGATGCTATAAAGAAAGCATAAGCCCTAAATTCTCTTCTTCCTTCACATTATTTTCACCTTATTAAACAATTAAAAAAACAAATCCTAAGGATCTTATTAAACACTTAGACTCTTTTTAGTTTCATTGAACTATAACCAACACATTCTCACTATAGGAGAGAATGAAGGGAATATTTCTGATCATCATACTTGGGGCAATTTAAAAATCCTTCTTCTGAAGGTCTGGCTGAAAAGCGACTGCAGTTCTTCCTTCATTTTAACAGGCTTTACACACTATTACATGAGCCTAGCATTGCTTTAAGGTTTAAATGAACACAGTTTTGCTTTGCTATCTGTTACTTTAACATCATACAAAATGTGTTGTCACTGAAATAATTTTTTATACAAACCAAGTTCTTTTACTTTGTTATTTGAAGAAAATGAGGCAGCCAAAATCCATATGCAGGCCAGGATGATGACCTGTAGTTTCCATATATACTGGTTTTCAGTACACAAAGACAGATGGATTTTCTTGTAAAAATCTACCAGTTTTTCCAGGGTAATAAAGGAATCTAATTCTGACAAGTCAGAACAGAACAGAGTGCAACTTCATTAATTCATTTTGTACGGAAAGTAAATCTTCCAACTTTTAAAATCAAAGGCATATTTTAGTTGTGGCTCTGTGAAGACTGCCATGTAAAATATATTAAAGTTATCAGAATAACACACCACAGTCTTCCAGGAGTCTATATTTTCAGTGTACGATGTTGATGTGATTGCATATCAAATTCAGCAAAAACACTAGATTGACACCATGTGCCAGACACCAGCAGGTCAGAACACTACACCTATTGTACAACAGAAATTGCAATCAGGAGATAACTTTGTGACACAAAGCAGAAATTAGCTGTCAGTAAAGACGAGATTTATATCAGCTAAGATCTGCCATTCAGTTTCATTAAAATTCATTATATGTCGATTGGGATAATTTCTGGGTGGAATTTTCAAGATCCACTAGGACCAAAATGCTGGTTAGATTTGTATGGGCTTTACTAAAAGCAAAGTAGGAAACTGAACACCTTTCAAGATGCTGAATTTCACCTAGCTGCATGTCCAGATGGTCTTAGGTATAAGTGATATATCTCCTTTTAAACACGATTGGAAAAGTGTGGGTGAGTATGTGCAGATATCAGAGCATCTCTGTCTTTATTCCACCTCAAATATTGCTGATATTTAGTTTTCAGAGTTAAAAAGTAAGAGTCTCTTGCCCAAAAAGTAGTGAAGGCCTTAATATCCTTAAGAGGCCAAGAAGATATTCTTATTCAGTTGTAGACTGACAGTTAAACTGATGCTATCCAACAACAGAAAGGACTTCTTAATGACAGGACTTTAAAACTAATTAGTTTTCCAAAATACACTATCTCATATATCCAGGCTTCTCCAGATCTAGAGGTGGTCTTGAATGTTTCCATATGTACACTGATTTAAATACATGCTATAGCATAAAACCCCATAGCTTCCAGCATGTTACAACACTTATTGCTTACACAAAAAATAAATAAAACTGTATCCAGAGTCACAAAAAGAGGGAAAAGAGATTAATAGTAAGCCTATTTATAAGTGATAGCGTTGCTCAAAGGTATCACAGTAAGAACATCAGTTGAACTCCTCCAGTAACAGAAAAAAAAACACCTAGAAGAAATTTCTTAAGAAGGTCTTAATGCTGAAGCCTTCAGAAACTTGACATTTGTCAAATATTATCATGCAACTCATACACCTTCTTTTTAAGAGTGCAGATACTCTACACCCTGAAAAATTCCAAATAATTTGGAATAATACTGTGTTTAAACCAGTAGTAATTTCTGACTTTTTAACTCAGGAATTGGCCAGGAATTATTCAGTTTTTGTTTTCATGCAGCTACATTTACTTAAGCATCCAGGGGCTAGGTTTCATGTACTTTTTGGACACCACTGTCCCTAGCTTTCAAGGGTGCGGCCCATAGCAGGATCAAAAGCCTGCATGGTGAATGTGTATGGGTGTATCTGCCTCAGTCAGCTATTCCCTTCAGCCAAGCTCTGAACACTGCAGAGCGTGTAACTGCTGACATAGCATCGTGCAGACGCTGCTAACTAGCTTCAACAGCTCTGCTTTCTGTCTCACCGACATAACTGGAGAGCATGGCCTACTGCTTACACTTGTCCATGATGAGGTGTCTCGCTTATCTCATGTCTGGGTTTGGCCCCTTGTGTTGGAATAGTCCCAGTCATCATGATAGCTAAGATACAATAGAAGCTGTGCCTGAAACCCTGCACAATTCCAGTACTTAGGTACAGAGGTAGATACTTCCATTCTAGGCAATTTTAGAACCCAAAATCTGTTCCTGAAGGATGAGACAACTGTTAAGTGAAATACCTAAGCTGTATTCACTATTTTCTTTTTTAAAAGTTAGCTCTATATTAATAAATTCCAAAGTATCCCTTATTTTTGGGACTTCTAACTATTCTATCTACATAATAATCTGACAGAATTGGTTCTTCTTTCTCTTTGAAATTCACTTCATCTGAAGCATCTGATTTCTTCTAACAGTTCTGCAGATAGAGATTTCCCTATTCAAGTTTGCCTAAATACACACGAGGAAAGATAAATATAAAATTTAAATTTTGATTTTGTGGGGGCTTACTATGTTTCTCATTAAAGTAATTTCAACATTCATTTAGTCATCTTCCCAGAATCCTTATAGAGTAGACAAGTATTAAAATCCCTTTTATAGATGAAAAACTTTTCTGCTGTCAAACAAGTTAGTCACTCGTCCAAAACATTTTACAGATCTATGAATAGAAACTGGACATCCTGCCTTGCAGCCAGAGCTTTCACTTAAATATTATCTTCCCTCTCCTGGTGTTAAAAAAAAAAAAGAGAAATCTAGAAAGAATATATATTAATGCCTGGCAATATTTCCTCAGCTATATTACATATTTCTGAATAAGAAAGTAAATAAGAGAGTGAAGTAAAACAAAAGTCTTTCTATCAAGCTACAGGGGAGATCGAGATGATCTCTCATTGTTTCTGTCTTCATTAGGAAGTATTTGGAACATATCTGCAGAAATCACCAGATGGTGCCATGGATTGTGTCAGGGTGCTTTGCTTTGAACCGTCTCCAGTCTAGTCCCATGCATTGAGTGTCCTCAGGAACTGGAATGTTTTAGATGTAATTTGGAAATGCACTTTCTGGCTTGTTTTACCTAAATGAAACACATTTTGTTTGCACTGAGTCCTCCATGTAATAAGAACCAAAGTCCAGCAAATGGAGATAGCCAGAACATTCACTTTAGTGTCCTCCAGGTTCAAGTAAAAATGTTAAAGCGGACATATACTTTTCATTTGTTTTATCGCTTAGGTGCTAAATCTAGTTTGCTTTAACCTTTTTGCCTGACCTTGGAACTGGAAGTGATTTTGGGAATTCCCTTTCTCCTCTCCACTAGCTGTGAGAAAGACAGCTCTGGGATTTTGATCAGCAAATCGTGCATCCCTCTCCCCAGTCTGCACTGGTTTCTCTGAGCTCTACAAGACTTGCATCCTAATTCCTCTTCTCTAGGAGGAAGAGAAGTAGCAACTTGGCCTTGAGTTGACTGTATGTGGAAGGAGCTATATAGGCAGCTACCATTTTTTAAACATTTTCATCTTGCCTTATTAAGGAAAAAGTTGATGGGATCGAGGAATAATCCCACAGTCTTAAAATTTCTATTGTTTGACAACATTAGAGTCACTGAACAAAGAAAATTAGAAGAATCACCACAACAGCAAAACGTTTACATGAATTATGACTGTCAGGATGTCCAAAAGGGGATAGTGATGTGAAAGATTACTGTGAACATCCTTTGCACAGGCTATGGCAAAGGATGAGCTGTGCCTTTAGGGGACAAAGAAAACTTAGTGGCTAAGTTTGAAACCATTGAAATCACAGTTCCAAAGGTTTTTAATCAAGCAAGATTTTACCTTAAGATTCAAAATCCAAGGGAATATATTTTCTACATTCTTCTTTCCCTATATACACAAAATCAGAAGGAATACAAATATGTGTGGCAGGACTTTCCTATACCTGGTGTATTCCACAAGTGAGATAAAAAAGAATAACACACCTAGAATTTGTGTCCTTTTGACTGGCATTCTCTCCAGTATTCCAAATTCGTAATGGATGCAAGAGGGAAAACAATGGAATTACAGGTTACTATTTGTAAATAATTCATGTTCAGTAAATGGCATTTTAAAAAATTATGGCATGTGAAAAAAGCTTAAGGAATGAGATGCAATTGCCATGTGCTGTGTGGAACATTAATTCTACAGAGATAGAAGAACATTTTTGTTCCTGTTGTCTGGAATATGCAATTATATGATACTGTCCTGTAGCTGCCTCATTTACAGAGAAAATAAAAAGGTAGGATAATGTCATTCCACCTGAATGAATTATCTTGGGAAAGGAACTTCCCCTGCTTCACTGTCTTCAAGTACTGCAGAAGTTTACACGCTAAAAGCATGTGAAATAAGTTCTGTTGAAATCTGTAAAGTTACTCATATATTACATGTTAAATGTATAGACTCTTACGATACTAGGATTTGTGGTGTCAAAATGGAGTTCTGGGCTGACATAGCAAAATATTTTTTGCCAAAACAACTGTTGCAAAAAAATGCAACAAAACCAAACCAAATATTTAATTAATATCTCCTATATTTGCCAAAATTATTTCATTAAAAGAATTTGCTACCTCAACTAAAAAAAAAAAAAAAAAAATACCAAAAACCCCCCCAAAACCCACGTTCCTTTAAATCACCATTTTAATCTCTGGTGATTTGTAGTGGTTTTAAAAAAAAATATATGGAAAATTTTAGCATAATTTAGGCAATACTCCAATGTTTAAAAGTTTAGGACAATTTTATTTTGAAACTTATTTCAGTTTTATTATAAATATATTTATAAATAATTTTGTATGGCTCTTATTCTTATTATCTTGCCATTACCTGAAAATAAATACTTAAAACACATACGTACATATAAATACATATTAGTGGAAAAAAACAGCTTTAGTTTTAAGTACCATAACCGTGTAGATATTGAATACTGCACTATTATAAATAGAACTACAATACTTTACATAATATTAACAGAATAAATGTGATTTCTGCAAAACATTTAGATGGGAAACAGTAGGATCCTTACTTTGTTTAGATCTTCTAATTTCTCTGCATATCTCATTTATATATAGATGTTCTATATTTCTTCTATACCTCAGATATGAATGGTACTTTTAAAACTTCTAGGAAAACAGATTGTGGAGAAATTCGCCGATTCTCATGACTGTCTTATCAGTCTGGTTGACATCATGCAATGTGAAATTACTTTTGTTTTGACACCTTATGTTGTCACAGATATTACGGAGAAAAGAATGCAGGAATTCAGAGTTCAGGATGCCTCACAGGAAGCCACAAAAATTAGCTTTTAGTTATTTTCAGAAAAAAGAAATATTTCTGCCAGGAAGGAACAAATGAGAAGTCTATGAAGACATTGTGAAACAGCAAAGCACTGTTCTGAACAGAATATGCATAGTAACAGCTGAATTGTAGCTCTATGCACACATCTAAAAGACAAACAAAATAATTCTACTCTTTCAGTCTGATGATTATGGCATTAAAGGAACTGTGCGTCTTAATCCCTCGTGTAGAAAAAAGTATAGGGTATGGCTGGCTAACTCCTAGAAATGCACGTGGACACACACTACAAAGCAAGTACAAGGAGCATGAAGTATCCTCCAGATGTATTTCCCACTCCTGGTCCCAATCAGGCACTCATACACAGACTCTGCCAACAAGGGGAGAAAGTGGGGCATTTTGGGTTACTATATAAAAGTGAACAAGACAGTTATATACTAATTCAGTACTTTTGTTTCATCTAGAACAAAGAGGAGAAAAACAATACAGGAATTTTCTGCAGTAAAAATAAGACATCTTCCAGATTTTATTTTTTTTCCTCTTTGCATATGTTGACATTGCTGCTTTGTCCCTGTTTAGGAAGGCTAAAACACTGTAAGCCAAGTAAGAATCTATAATCCAGCTCTTCTTGATACTTTTTCATTTTGTTCACCTGGTATAAAATGGCAGAAGGAACAGGACGCTCCTCTCCTGTAGATCTAGGATGGTGGTTGTTCACTCTACAAGCTAAAAGTAATGGGTTACATTTTCAATTTTCGGTTAATCAACCTTGGTATAATAAGTGGTGAACCAGGAACAGGAAATATAACAGCAAAGCATGAACTATAACAAAATAAGTCAATAACCTCAATGTTGGTCTTACAATATCAACTCTGTTGTCTATAGAGGCTAAGTTAGGCACTAAATCTATTTCAGAAAGCCTGTGCCAATTCTTTTTTCCGGGAACTTGCCCAAAGTCTGTCCTACCTAACTTCATCTATAGAAAGCTCTGCTCTTTGGGGGTAGGCTTAGAAAGTGGTAAAAGAAAATGGACAATCACAACGGTTATTCATATAGCTTTTTAAGTTTATTCAGGACTGTACAGGATGCTGTTATGACAGCCTCTGGCCAAGAAATCTTACAGTTAAACAGCATGAGCTTGAAACAATATGTTCAATTATGCAAATAAATACAGAGTGGCTCAAAGGGCCAGATGGTGTGAATCAGCCAAGTCTTATACACTTACATGGTACTCAGGCAATTTGCAACAGTTGAGAATCTGCCCCAAGATCCCTACAGATGGGAGGCTTTGCAGAACATCTGTGTTTGCAGCTGTTTTGTGAGAAAGGGATGAGAAGTCACTGGGAGAATGTTGTCCAGGCACACCAGGAAGAACAAAAGACATAATTAAAAACAGAGGAAGAAAACAGAGTTCCCATAGTGGCGAAGAGGAATTCATACAGTGTGATTAGGGACACAGTTACAGTCACACTTAGCAACTTTAGATGAGCTGACACATCACTGCTTTTTTTTTTGCCAAGCAGTAGTCTACATCAGAATCTTCTAGAAGTTTACTATTTGACAGAAAAAAAAATGATAAATTGTCCTATTTTCTACGTTTGATTTTGTTTGATTTTATTTTCTTGAATGTATGCAAACTTGTATCTTTAAATGTTTGACAGGTAACACACTGCAGGAAAAAATAATAATAATAAAAAGGGCAAGTGACTTTTTGTAAAAAGGAAAAAACAACACATACTCTTGGACATGTTGATGCTTCAGCTTTTCCTGTATGGTGAGGCCGCACCTCGAGTACTGTGTTCAGTTTTGGGCCCCTCACTGCAAGAAAGACATTGAGGCCCTGGAACGTGTTCAGAGGAGGGCTACGAAGCTGGTGAGGGGTCTGGAGCACAGGCCTTATGAGGAGCGGCTGAGGGAGCTGGGATTATTCAGTCTGGAGAAGAGAAGGCTCAGGGGAGACCTTATAGCTCTCTATAACTTGCTGAAGGGAGGTTGTGGTGAGCTAGGGGTCGGCCTTTTCTCTCGTGTAGACAGTGATAGAACTAGAGGCAATGGCTTCAAGCTGCGCCAGGGGAGATTCAGGCTGGACGTTAGGAAATATTACTTCTCGGAAAGGGTAGTCAGGCACTGGAATGGCCTGCCCAGGGAGGTGGTGGAGTCACCGACCATGGAGGTGTTCAAGAAACGTTTGGATGTTGTGTTGAGGGATATGATTTAGCTGAGAAGTATTGGTGATGGTTGGACTGGATGATCTTTTAGGTCTTTTCCAATCATGATAATTCTGTGATTCTGTGACATGCTCCTTACTATCCACTAATGCATACGGCAGCCAGCAATAGCCCCACGGATTCACACCACAACACAGACACACAACCCCAGGGTGGGTCCCTCATTGTGTCACCCTATACTGTTGGTCAGCTGGCTGGAATGCTGCTCATGGTGTCTGGCAGGGACAAAGCCCTGTCTGGCCTAGACAGGTTGAAATGGTGATGGGGCAACTTCTGGCAGCACCAGGATTTGACTATTGCTGATGCCACTGGGAAGTCTCTCTCCACTGTTACAAATTTTGAGGCTTCCTTTATAGGTCCTTTTCAAGCTGACTTTTTTTTTGCTTCAAAAGTCTCTTGGTAATTCCTTGGTTACTTTTTAATATGGCTGATGATCATCTTATTCTCCAGTGTAATCTGTTTCAGACAAACACCCCCTCAGACAGTTTCGTGTATTCCATTCTCATGCAGTCACATTCCTGTGTTTGTAGGCATTGTTATCCACACCATTTTCCAAGCACGGGCTATGCAAGCATCCTCACAGACTCCATCCAGAAACATCTCATGATGGTTCATAGTCTCTGAACATGAGCTCCCAGTGCAAGGCAGGAGCAAAACGGCCCAGTTAAATCTTGAATATACAGGCAGTTACTGAGGAATAATAGAGAAGCTATTTTGCTTTTGGATTAGTTCTGAAATCTGTGTTCAATGCTACATTGTATTCAAGAAAAGTGGTGAAAAAAACTATTGGGTTCTCAGACCTTAACCACAAGAATGGCAATTACGTTGAAATGCATGACCTGAAGGGAGACACCTCTGGAATCAGTTTGCTTAGAGAAAGCTGATCTCAAAATTTAAATATGTGTACAGAGGAAAAGGAAAATCTAGAAAATAAAGACTTAAATTCAGCAGCAAGAAGTTGAAATTAGACAAGGTCAGATTAGAGAAAGGGCATATGCTTCAGGTGAAAGTCTCACAATCCTTTCTTTTTAAACAGCTTTCTTCTGAATAACTGGCTTTGTCTCTTTTGATATTTTATAATATTTTACAATTATAAAAGTAAACAATAGTAAACAAAAGTAAAACAAAGCTTTTTCTTTTTTTTTAAAAAAAAACAAACACTGTATATAAATTTGAGTTACGCATCTTTTTCAAATCTTTTTCATAAAACTTGGTAGTATATACCTAAATTTTCCATGGTACAAATATATGCACATAGCAGCTTAAGTCACAGAAATAAAATTATTATCTTACGTAAGTGTATGCAAGTCCAGATGTGACAGTTACTAAAGCTGGATGGAAAATGGGAAAAGAAGTCTACTCTTCATAACATACTAGAAAAAAAAACCAAACAAACCCGTCTTAAACTCTAGTGACTCCTTTTTCTTATTAAATGTAGAAGCTGTTGTACTCAGCAGCATGTTATCCACAGACCTTAGGAAAGGAATCATTGCTAATTAGGAATATAGCTGGTGAATACAAATGCAATTATTTTAAGCCTCCTACAAAAATCCTCTTAATTGAAAAAAATTAAAAGTTAGAAGGAGCTCAGAAGAAAATTTAAAGAACTGATAAATAATTGACACATGGGCTGATTTCATTAAAGAAAGATTAACATTAAAGTACTGGAGTGACTAGATGAATGTCACTAAATAGACAGCAAATGGAGGAGGCATTAAATACCTGTAGGTAGCAAAAAAAGTAGTGGGAGGAAGACAAATGCTTGCTTTTTTTGTTCTGAAATCAGCTCCCTGAAGAAGCTGGGTGAGGCATGGCTGCTATACAACCTACGTACTTTTTCAACACCAAGAAAGATTATTCACCTCTCTTTCTGAAAGGCAAAAATTTCAGAGTTGGGGACGTGGGGTTTTTTTCATCTTAAATAGTACTTTGATGAGTTTTCCACTCATTATTCTCAATTAACTCACAAATTTATCTTCATAAATTATTTTCATATGTGAACAACTAAGTTCTTTCTAATAGGTGAATGAAGTGAATAGGGAATGCTGAGGCTCCTTAAGTAAGGAGCTATTACGAGAAGCAGGCTGTAAATGGGAGCAGCCATCATTTGGTCTTCTAATTAAAGGACATGGTGTTATTGAATGCAGATACAGGAACTACACTTGTTAAAATTCCTAAGTGTATGTTTTCCCATACTCTTCACCCTTTGGAATCTTAAGTTCTTATTTTCACAATGCAGGAGTTTAATATAATTATAGAATCATATAACAGTTTGGATTGTAAGGGACCTTTAAAGGTCATCTAGTCCAACCCCCCTGCAAGAAGCAGGGACATCTCCAACCAGATCAGGTTGCTCAGAGCCCCGTCCAACCCAACCTTGAGTGTTACCAGGGATGGGGCTTCCACCACCTCTCTGGGCAATCTGTTCCAGTCTTTTACCACCCTCACTGTAAAAGATTTTTTCCTTATGTCTAGTCTAAATCTACCTCTTTCTATTTTAAAAACATTATCCCTTGTCCTATCACAACAGGCCCTGTTAAAAATGTTCTCTCCATCTTTCCTCTAGGCTGCCTTTAGGTACTGGAAGGCTGCTATAACATCTCCCTGGAGCCTACTCTTCTCCAGGCTGAACAGCCTCTGACCATCTTTGTGGCCCTCCTCTGGACTCCCTCCAACAGGTCCACATCATTCTTACGTTGGGGGCTCCAGAGCTGGATGCAGTACTGCAGGTGGGGTCTCACCAGAGCGGAATAGTAGGGCTGAATCACCTCCCTCGACCTGCTGGTGACACTTCTTTTGATGCAGCCCAGGATGCGATTGGCTTCCTGGGCTGTAAGTGCATGTTGCCAGCTCATGTTGAGCTTCTCATTCACTAGTACGTCGATTACTCTCACAGAATTTTCAGTCTGTGCAACAAGAAGTTGTACAGTGTGAGGAAACTATCATAAAATCATGTGGAGACTGGGAGCAGTAACAAAAACTATTAGCTCTGAAGTAATACCTTTAAGACTCACTTTTTATGTGCAAACCCAGACCTTGTTTCAGAACATCACTACATATCTGTTTTGTTTGGTTTTTTTTCTGGGAGAAATTCCTTACTGTTTTTTTTGGGCACAAGTACAAATTTGTTCACAAGTGGGCACAAAAATGAACCAGGGATCAGTTTGAAAATTTGTTCTGAAATAAGGATAAAAATTGGGAGTGGTGATAGGGGAAAGAAAGGTGTAGAAGAGGTGCCTTTGGCCATATGAGGAGCAGTAAAGTCTTCTGGTCACTCTCCAAACTTGGTAGCTGAGGTCTCTCCCTCTGCCTCTGTCTCTTTCTCTGTCTGTCTGTCTCTCTCTCTGCAGCAGATGGTGTCTAATAGAGTGCCCAAGCTAAGATAGTCTGCTGCCAATAAGTCCCTGATAGATCATGTTAGTGTAGACAAAGTACTATGTGAGTGGCTGCTTAATTAGCCAGGCAAAAGAAATAGATTCACAGCCACATGCCTGAAAAAGCAATGCTTGCTTACTTTAACAAAAATACTGCAGCAAGGTAAACACCAAGGAGAGAAAACTAACGTGCCTCAAGAACAATATTGGCACAACAAATACCAATGAGCAGATTTGGAAAGAAGAATGAAGCTAAAGATGAAACAAGTTTTCCGATAACCTTCAAACAGAGAAGTATCCCTGCTTCAGAGGGTCTGCTCTTTTCAAGGTGAAGCTTGCTATATTTACGTGTGGGATTATATGAAGCCTGTGAGAATGGCAAACAGGAGAAGATGCTGGACTAGAAGACCTTGTGAGTCCTATACAGAACTCTTTTAGCGAAGGACTTGGATATTGAATATAAAGTGGGATTTGCTAGCATTAATTTTCATTAGACTGTATAATAGTACCAAATTTAAACTGGGGAAATGCATTTGCTTATTACATTGAAAATATAGCTGGATAAACAGCTCTGGGAGTTATCCATTGGAAACTGTTTTTCAGGATGGATTTCTAATCAGATAAAATTTCTTCAGTTGGTAAAAATTTCTGCTTTTGAATTTCAAGTAAATCTCTCTTTCTAACGTGTATTTTTTTCTGTCTTGCCAGTCCTTTCTGTCTTGATTACAACACAGTTCACAGGACCTTGAAAAAATGAACTGTTAATCAGTTTCTCTCTCTCTTTTTCATCATACTTCCCTTCAGGTCAAAGATTAAACTTACTGAAATCTTATTGAGGCATGAGTTGTTGAGAGAGAAGAATTGGAATTTCTCTGGAGCAAGGACCTTAAAATATGCCACAAATATGAGTCCATACGATTATAAAAATTAAACTGTATGCCATTTGATTCTAATTGTTCTTGATTGAAAATGAATGCAAAAAGATTAGATTTGATATAGCATTTTGGTGACAATTACACAAATTATGCATAAGGAGGGCTGTGGGATTCTGTTATGAAAAAGAAGGGGTAACATCAGAGAAGAAGGATACAACTTTAGGTGCTGCCTGTTAAAAATAAAAGAATAGTGTGTTAAATAGGATTTATTGAAATCAGATTATAAGACTTTCAAGTTAGGCAGCTTTCCAGGGGTGCAAAGAATAATGGCCCTCTTTATATCAAAGCAATCAGCTTTTGCACTTACACAGAGTCCATTTACTGATTCTTGTAGGAAATGTTCCATTTTGCTGTCCAACTCAGCTAATTACTTTAAAGTTAAAGGAATAGATTAGTGGAAAATAATCATTCTAATGCTTATTAGCTTGCTTGAGCTTTGGTAAAGATGCAAACCATCCATCAACAGGAAATAAAATACATTTTCATAGCATCAGAACTTTTTAAAAAAGTCTCTGAAATAATAAAACAATGGTAGCAATGTAAATCTGTTTGAGGTCCTGATAAAACTTAGGAATAATTTCAAGTAGATAGCTAAGAACTGAATACTGTAATCTTTCGTAGTCAAGGGTTAGACATAAGGTGTCATCATCGCTGTAGATTAGTGCTGCAATGCCTCTGAGCAGAATCTTGATTCCTGAATTAAGCATCCAGGAACCTTTACATGAAGAAAATTAGGACAGGTAGTTTCTTGAAAATGGCCGTCTACAAATCTCACACGCTGAATGCATTGACAACAGCCCTGGAGAGAAAGACTTGGGGGCACTGATGGATGAGAAGGTAAACATAAGCTGGCAATGTGCACTTGCAGCTCAAAAGGCCAACCATATCCTGGGCTGCATCAAGAAGAGTGTGGCCAGCAGGTTGAGGGAGCTGATTCTCCTCCTCTACTCCACTCTGGTGAGACGCCACCTGGAGTACTGTGTCCAGCTCTGGAGCTCCCAACATAAGGACACGGACCTGTTGGAGTGAGTTCAGAGGAGGACCATGAAGAGGATCAGAGGGCTGGAACACCTCTCCTATGAGGACAGGCTGAGACAGTTGGGGTTGTTCAGCCTGGAGAAGAGTAGGCTTCAGGGACACCTTACAGCAGCCTTCCAGTATCTAAAGAGGGCTTATAAGAAAGATGGGGAGAAACTTTTTAGCAGGGCCTGTTGTGATAGGACAAGGGATAATGGTTTTAAAGTAGAAAGAGGTAGATTTAGACTAGACATAAGGAAAAAATCTTTTACAGTGAGGGTGGTAAAAGACTGGAACAGGTTGCCCAGAGAGGTGGTAGATGCCCCATCCCTGGAAACATTCAAGGTTGGGTTGGACGGGGCTCTGAGCAACCTTATCTAGTTGGAGATGTCCCTGGTCCTTGCAGGGGGGTTGGACTAGGTGCCCTTTAAAAGCTCCTTCCAATACAAACTATTCCATGATTCTGTGGTTCCAAGCCACCCAGAGTAAAGCAGTGGAAAATGTTAACTGTGGCTGAAATCTTGTCTTTCACAACTGAGGGAGAACTAAAGCAAAATGTTAACACTTGATGGAGATTCTAAGGTTTGCTTTTCCAGCTCACATTTTCATTCTTTGCTTTTCAGGGACACTACCTCAGCCAGAAATGGGAGTACAAGACAATAGCTTTAAATATGAAATGGATTATTTCTTATCTCCTTTCAGCTGTTTGAAAGATTGCATACAGTCTGAGACAGCGGTCTAGGATCCCTCTAAACACAGACCAGAGACTAGAACTGTCATTCCACCTGGCTTAGACACCATCCTAGAGATACTCAAAATTCTGCTGCACAAGGCCTACAGCAACTAGACCTAACTTCAATGCCAAACCTGCTTTGAGCTGGGGGTCCAATTAGAGGACTTCTGCACATTCTTTTCACCCTAAATTACTCTGTGACTGCTCTATTAGCTGCAGTGACAGTCAGCTTGGTTTTCCAGAATCTAAAATCAGACAAAATATCTACAGGTGTTTGCCACCACGCATAGTTTGCTGTAGCCATAACTGTCTTCTTAGTCTGCTCAGAGCTGGCCACACATAAGCCCACCCTGAAAATCAACTTAACATGTCTTTTTCTTTATTGAAGCTGGATCAAGATAAATAAAGTATGTAAATTCACTCACCAAAACACAGAGGGAAAGGATTCCTACAAGCCCAGAATCTGAATTGTCCTACAGAGGGAGTTAAATCCAGGAAAGGACAGACATACACACTGGTCCTACTCTGTCCTAATACAAAAGGCAATTCAATTCAGTCAGACCTCTGTAAGAATAATACAAATCAAGATTATTTTCTCCAGGACAGGTTGTGATGATGCCTTCCCTCTGGGCAGTCTGGACTTGCTCTGAGACCCCTGTCTGAGAATACCTTCTGTGAGGACTGCAACACTGTTTTCTAAGTCTCAGTCCAGTTTCTTTAGCTGCAGCCTAAATCCTAAGCTCTGCTGGAGCAAGGGACCGAATTCAGTTTTTCAATTCAAATGTAAAATCTTTCAGTACTGAGACCAAGCAATGGGATGTCTGCTGAGACCATGAGCTCTGCTGGCAGAGCCTGCACTGAGTGTGTGTTCTGTGCACTGCTCTGTCTTTATGACTCACACCTGGATGCAAATACACACATCTATTCAGCATTTACAAAATCCTGAATATAAACAAATGGCATAAAATACAGCTCTATCTTAAGTGCAACCTCTGGCCCCTGAAATTTTCGTTTCAAAGCGGATGCTGATGACTGCCTCCTGAAGTCTTAAAATAGGCCTGGTCAAGACACAGAAGGGTTGTGTGGTTACAGTCTTCCCGCAGCTGATCCAAAACCCAGCCTGCAAATGTCGAGGGGAATGTAAGGTATCATTATTCCAGAAAGACAATAACAATGATGACATAAAAGCTTTAAATAATCACAGTGCGTTTCTTACTTATATGTGTGCAGCTGTCATCTATTCTTTCAAGATGAACTCAACTCCAAAGTGCAGCTCTTAGTGGCTTAGTAAAATGGGAGATTTTGGTGAAGTCTGGGTCATGGGCAGTCTATTAATAAGTTAAACTTTGAACTTTGCTTTTTAAAAATCATTTAAATGATTTTTTTTTAAAAAAATATTCTTCTTGACAATAGTTTGATGACAGTTTCTTGAGTGTTTCTGAAAGACCCCAAGCTAATTAAGGTCCAACAAAAGTACATCCAAAAGATTTTAAGCTTTAGCTAGCTTTTGTAGATTCTCCCTCATTATTCCCTCCAGATTTGTTCATGACATTAACTTTGGTTCCCTTGAGGTTGTTTCTTCTTACACATTCTAATATTTGCTTAGCTTGTCCAAATAGCTCTGATATTTGCCTTGAAAGTTCCTCATCCTAAATGAAAATTACTTGCTGATTCTTTATTTCACACTAAAAGCTTTTAAAGGAATTGTCAACTGGGCTAGGAAAAGCCACATAGTTAACATAAGAGTAACCCCAAACCTATTCAGAGGTTAGGAAACCTTGTGTATGTTTTGAGTTTTTATTTGTTTGTCCTTTAGGTGCTTTTGCAGTGCTTTCTGCTTTTAGAAAAGAGCCACAGGCAGATATACAATGGAAATGATTCTGTCACTGAATTTTCTGAGCAGATTAAACAAGGAAATACTGGAGAAAGTCTGTTCCTTTAAGACATCCAGGAGAATCTGCTTGACAAAGGTATTTTTATGTTTATTTTTATTTTTTTAAGCAGAAAGAATTTGACTATTAGATACTTTGAGTCTCTTGGACTTTTGAAGTTTAGCATCTATGTACAGCTCCACTCACTCCACTTATTTATCCTCTACAGGACAAAAAGTACACGTTCCTTGCAGGCTCTAAGTGCTCAGAAATATGCTTCAGATGTGTATTTGTATGCAGTGTATATATGTATATGCTGCAGCAACAGCAATAATTCAGAAGACAAATTTTAAAGTTGTATAAACAAAAGGATCAAGAATATGGGAATATAATAATTTAAAAAATACTGCTTGCTTTTATTATTTTTCTTTCTGCGGTCAATTTAAATTTTATCTGGATCTATAGTCTGATCTGGCTTACCTTCCAGGGCCCTGAGAGTATGACCAGCCCTGACTGACCCTGCACAGGATCCCCCAGTACCCCAGCCCCAGAGAGACCTCAGCCCTCGCGGTCCCTGCACATTAACTTTCAGCCAAGAGACATCACACTGACATGATGGATAAATGTAACCAGTTACAAAGGTGTCGTAGTTCAGCCCCAATCGGGACCAGACTACGCAGTCTCTCTCCCGCTCCCCCCACCCTCCGAAAGAATAGGGGGAGAAATACAAGAAAAACAGTTCGAGGTTTGAGATAAAGACGGGGAGGAATCCTTAAAGTTACCGTCACGGGCAAAACAGACTCGACTTGGGGAAAAACCATTCATTTATTACTAAAACTAGCAGGAGAATGAGACAGGGAACAAGATAACCTCCCCTCACCCCCCCCTCTTCCCAGGCTTAACATTTATCTCTACTACCTTCCCCTCCCGAGCGGCACGGGGGGGAAAAAGGGAATGGGGGTCACGGTCAGTTCATCACGCGTTGTTTCATGCCGCTGCTTCATCGTCGGGGGAAGAACTCCTCGCATTCCTCCCCTGCTCCTTCGTGGGGTCCCTCCCACGGGCCACAGTCCTCATGAAACTGTTCCGGCGTGGGTCATCTCTTCCACAGGGTGCAGTCCCTCCAGAACAGCTGCCCCAGCGGGGCCTCCACGGGCCACAGCCTCCTTCAGGCCTCCACCTGCTCCAGCGTGGGCTCCTCCACGGGCTGCAGGTGAATCTCTGCCCCTCCGTGGACCTCCATGGGCTGCAGAGGGACAACCTGCTCCACCATGGTCATCACTACAGGCTGCAGGAGAATCTTGGCCAGGAGCCACATTACTCCTCCCCCTCCTTCTTCACTGACCTTGGCGCCTGCAGCCGTTCCTCACAACAGGCAGACAGACGCCTCTCAGGATCCTTTTTACATCTTATTCTCTTCTCATCTCCTCTCCACTTCTTGCAGCCAGGCCAGGCCCGAGTTGGGCCCAGTCGGCTGCCCAGCGGGAGGCCAGAGGGTGAGGCCTGCAAGGCCCACAAGGCTCGCACCTCCCCCTCTCTGCCCCCGCTCAGCTGGCTTCACATCTTCTCTCCTTTTTTTTTTCTGTTTTTCCCCTTCTTAAATACGTTATCGCAGAGGCGTTATCACGGGACATTCTGCTACCAATTGGCTTGGCCTCGGCCAGCAGTGGGTCCGCCCTAGGCCCGGCCGAGTCCACTGAACAAAGGGGAGCGACTTCTAGCAGTTTCCTACAGAAGCTACCACCTTAGGCCCCCCCTCACTAAACAAAACCAGAACAAAAGGTCATGCAACCAGCGTCTTACTGTAAACACCTTTTTTATTATTTACACTTTTTAATGATCTTTCTGCTTGGCTGCTTTCCATCACTTCATATTATCACTGAAACTGACCCTGGTAAATGACAGGTAGATAGAAGGGAAAAGTGTAATGTCATAAAAGAAGCTATTACCTGATGCTGAAAGTGTAAGTTTTTGTTAACCACTGATCAAAAAAAAATAAATATGTGGCCTTGTTTATTGATTTTACATAAGGAGTTGATCAAAGTGTTCTCTATGGTTCCTCAGACACAGAAAAAGGTGAGCAAAACATAGACACCACAAAGAGATTTACGCGACGCAATTATTTCTAAAACAGCTGTGGCTGAAATGGAGAAACAAGAAGACAGGCTGGTTTTAGAGTAAAGAAAATGAAGACAATCCAAAAATGAAACAGGGATCTTTGGTTTCTGCCCAAAACTTAAGGGCTTTGGTTTTCTGTCTTGGGTTGAGCTGCCACTTTTCACTCCAAAATAATGTTTCTGTTGTTGTGCTTTGCTTTAAATGTATCTGACTGCATCATTTTGTCACTGAGTAGCTTTTGTTGATTCAGTAAGCTGCTGTTTGGCTCCCTCATTTTTAAGCTTTGTGAGTCTCAGTGAAGTCCAATTGCTGAGTCTGTCTTTGGGCTTTTAAAACCAGTGTCTTGAAGGGTCCTCTGTCTGACACCAATCTTGAGGATGAGGAAATTCTAATCTGACTGTCAAGGTCCTAGGACTAATGCCTCTCTTCCAGATGTATACCCTGAGGATGCTCATTTTCCAGAAGTCCAAGCATGTGATTACTATGATTTACAATACACCTCTCCAAGAATACAGAGTAACTGAAACTCCTGAAAGCCATATGTCTCAACAATTTCTACTACCGCTGCTCACAATTACAAGAAAAACTACACATCTTCCTCCTCTTTATTTTTGTCTTGTATGGGGCATTGTCAAAAGGCCTTCAAAGATGTACAAGATCACCCTCCTTAGCGATGTCTCACTCTTCCCTTGATCCCCCTTCTTGTCACAGTGACCTTCTAGTCTCTCTGAAGTAGCTAGTGAAACCTTCCTCCTTTTATGTCAGTTTTTTCAGATGAGTCTTTGATCAATTCTAACAGCTGATGAAAATGTAGAGTTGCTTAATCTTGATTGGCTCCTTCTTTACCACATCGACTGTACAGCTTTTGCAGATCTACTAAAAAATGCATGAATGTCAGCAGTTCACCCATATGATTCTGATTTATTCAAATAAAATAAACATGCTAGGCTATTATTTATCTGTAGACTACTCCCAGGTGGAGCATCCCGGGAAAGGTGCTAAACTTTTGAGGACAGGTAACAAACAGAGCAAGGTCAGGAAGAGAAATTTCAAGGTTATACTGAAAGGTTAAATCAGTATACTGTATCACACTTTATATCAGAAAAATACGAAAACCTCACTTCTCTCCATGCATTGTGAAAGTAAGCAGGAAAAAAAACTCTACAGTGGTCAAGATCACTGCTCATAAGTGAAGATTACTGAAACAGTGAGTTGAAGCTTATCACAATGATGAATATTTAATTAACATCAGGAAAGTTAACAAACATGAGGAGAAAGACCTTGAAAGAGACCAAGAGAGAAGCATTCTAATTCAGGCTCCTATCCTACTTGAATTAACACTGATCTTAACTGAAATGCGCCAGTGCTATGGTGTTGCAGCCCAAGTCTCTTAAGGGATCAGTTACCTACGCAGTGACTGTCAGCCAGGGAAAGTTCATTTCTCCCTACTGAATTCCCATTGATTTTCCAGAAGTTTTTTGATTCAGGATAATATCCTGGCTTCACTGAAGAAAATAAAGAGTTCCACTATTATCTTTGCTGTGAATAGGACTTTTCACTGAAATTTCAGAAATTTAGTGGGACAAGAACTATTATTTTCAAATATGGGAAAAGTAACATTATAGAAGGCACCCAGTAGGTCTCAGATGGCTTCCAGCTTGCAAGAGGGATTAAAAATGATCCTCCCTTTTTGACATGTAAGCAAGAGTAGCAACACAGGGTCATTTTCCAGCCTTAGAAGTTGCTGTGAAGGAGAACTGGGGCACACAGTTCCCTAAAGGAGACAGGTATTCCTCTATAGGAATGTGTACAAGGTGATATGGACACATGTGATCACAAAGTGGGTGAACTCCAGCCTATTAAGAGCTGCTACAAGAGAAAGAGGAGAGGTGGGCAAGAGGAGGAAGTTACTTACATGTGGTTGTGGTAGGGCTTGTCAAAATAAAGCCTCAACCAGTGCTTCTTTGAAGAAGTCACTTTAAGGAGCCCTCCATAGGGTTATGATCTTTACAGTACTCTAACTCTGAATAGTAGTTTACTGAGAAATATTAGATATTAGGTATGTTACCTCAAAGTGCTTATAATCTCAACCAGAATAAATACAGAAAGTAAAGAGGAATCAATTTCCTGTCAAGTCTCCAGGATTACATTTTGCCCAGTTGTCAACAGAACACGTTTTGCAGACCTCCTAGACAAAAGCACTGAGGTTGAAAAAAACAAACTCTATATGAGAATGACATGCTAGAATGAGATTCAGCATATTTGCACTTGCAACCTACTGCAACTGCATGTTAGCATTAGTGCAGTTTTTAGTTCACTTTAATTAACTGATTTTTGACAGTGCTCTATTTCATCTCCCAACATTCTGCTTCCCTAAGTAAAGCCCTAGCTAATAATCACAATGACATTTTTCTAAATTTAACTCTCATTTTATCAAGTAGTTACTATAGCAGAGGGTATTGAAGACAGATTTTGAGAACAAACATAGAGGAAAAGAGAAAAGAATGTCTAAACTTTCTGGAGGACAAAAGTTGCTTCAAGCTTGAGAGGGAGACAGTGATTAAAAGAACTGTCACAGTAGTGGGCAGAGTAAAGGCATTTAGGAAAACAGGTGCAGCAGATACAGCATAGATCTTTATAAAGAAGGCAAGATGAAGATTTATCCAGCAACAGCCTGGTACAAAGCTACAAAGGAGAATTTTGGCAAGGATTACAGTAAACCAAAATGTATTTAAAGAATTTCTCCATTTCAGATTTAATAGCAAAATTTGCACGCACTACATACATACACACACAGAAAAAAAAAAGCCCACAATCTTTGCAATTAAAATTAAAATTGTTTTGCAGAAAAAGTTGCAGATCTTTGGTTAAGTTTTCAAATAAGCTCCTAAAGTTTCTGCTTGGTGGTTTTTTTTTTTTTATCATTGGCATCTGAAACAATACCTTGAAAGAAGGGAGAGGAAAAAAAGGAACATTTGAATTTCATCTGCTGCTTTCATTCACCTTTTGTAATCATATTTAGCAATTATATAGGGCTGTAACCGAGCCAGCCACAAAAACAATGTTACAAATATCTGAAATGACAGGGACCCTCCTGGAAAAAGGTCTTGTTCCTTTAGGGAGCAATAGAGTTTAAGTGAATTTAATCGAGGTTAATTGCAATTGGCGCTCAGCATTTTGAAATCTAAAAATCTAAAAATCTAAACCAGAAATCTAACAACTGACATTTAGTTTTGAAAAATTTTGCTTTTAGCTGTATAGTCTTCTCTTACACCTTCTCTTACACCTTTAGCTTTTATAGTCTTCTTTTTATAGGAAATTTTGTGACATCTTACTATGTCATTGACATAGGTTTGCTAGTATATAGTATGGCATCCATTTCAGGCACAGCTATATATGAAAGAATAGCAGAGACTGAAAATTTATTAATGCATTTGTTTTGCAGAAAAATGTAGTTTTAGGCAGGAAAGTAATGGAAAGTAACAGTCCCATAAATATATTTTTTTTTTATGATGGCAACTAAATAATTTTTTTTTCCTTCCTTATCAAGCAGTGACTCAGAAAAGGCATGCTCCTCTGAGCTTCTCTAGTTGGCTTTGATGGTCATACTTTTAGCTCTCCAGTCTGGTAAAGCATCATCAAAGGTAGTAGGACGAGTTATTTCCCATTGAGTGTTCAGTAGTCACTGGTGTGGAATAGTATGTATTCCAGAATATCTTGTATTTATGAAAAGTTAATAATTCCAGTATACTTATTTAAAATACCTATGGAGGAGTGTGAGAAAGTGGGTGAGATAGGATAATGATAGTAAAAAAGCTAATTCCTCTGTTATATGAAAATAGCTTCCAATAAAATGAAGAGCCTCTCATGGGTGACTAGGTGAGGACATTCAGAGGAAAGGCTATGTTGTTGTAACAAAATTTGAAGTGAAAAAAGAATACTGACTAGAGATTTTTCTTCAGTAGAATTTGTTTGGAGTATTGACCTGAAGAACTGCAATGACACTATACCATTGAATTCTACAACAAAATACAGCAAATCCTTAAGGAACATCTATCTTAGTGCAACAGAATTTTAGTATTCTAGAAATTGATGCTCCAGAAGTTGAGTTTAGAAGAGTTTCTCATTAGAAAAGCAAATAGTTCCAGAAGCTCACAAATATGCTTTAACTTGCAGTGGATTTGTTTTTATGAATTGGATTATTTTTTATAATGAATACAGCCAAAACTGCAGCTAGACTTTCAGTCTAATCATCCCTCATGAGGGAAAGAGTACAATTATCTTCACTATAAGAAAAAAGTTGGCTGCATTTTGGATCTTTAAATTATAAACACAATTAATTTACACAGAAACCATATACTGTCCAGGTATCTTTATATCTATTTCCTTCAAGAGAGGGAAGCTCATCAATATTAATAACAAGCTAGTGCTGCCATCTGTAGCAAAAGAGACCTTGTCTTTTAGCCTTTGTCAAGCATAGCACAAATTGAGTTAGATTAGGAAGAAAATAATATATAGAATTACAAAGTGGAAGTGGAAGTAGGAAGTGGAAGTAGAAAGTTGATGACCGTTCACCAAAAATTGCAAATGAAATATACGTGTGACAAGAATAACTGTTTTTCTAGGTTCCTCTTCATCAATTAATTTCCTAGCCCTGCCACAAAAGTAATAGTTAGTAAAGTAATATAAATCACATTCCTCAAAAGTCGTCTTCTAACCCTGTGAATCCCAAGCTGAACATGATGATAATGTCAAAAATATCCTTAAAATACAGCTAAAAATTACTTTTTTAACTACATATTTCAGATGTACTCATGTAAGTTATCTGTATCTTAGTTCAGAAAACAATTTTCCAAGTTTCACATACATCAATTTATACAAAAGTGACATCCATCACGGTTAGTTCTTCAAATCAACAGGCACCAGGCATCTGGTAGATTTAACATGTTTATTGGGAAAACTGACCTTACTCATTCTGTAGAGTGCCACCAATCCCTGGATATCCTAAGTTTCTGAGCTACAGTACAATCGTGTTAATGACTGTTTGAACAATATGCTGACATACAGCCAGCATCAAAAGCAACTGCCAATTAGTAAAATACACCGACATATTGCACTCTCCCATGCTTCTGGCAGCTCCAGAGATCCTAGCAGAACTTTAAAAGATATGTTAGTATAAACAATCCTTATTTCCTCAATGCTAGATGGATGGTGTGTACACTAGTAGGCCTGAATTGCACACTGGGAATTCCAAGGCCCTAAGAGAAAATTTTTTATTTTTCAAAATCTGTAGGCGAAATGCATTGATAACTTTATGGCATAGAGGTTTTCTTGGCATAAGCCGAACCACTATCCTTAGCAATAAGACACAGCATAGTTTCTTACCTGGTGTTGTAGCTTGTGAGATGATGCCACAATTTAGTGATTAGACATTTTCTCCGCATATGTAGCTTTGCTTCACACAAAGAAAGACAGAGAAGGACGAAAGCTTCTATTATAACATGGTAAATGTAGTCAATACCTGTGAAAAGACTGAGAAATAGCACTTCCTACTGAAAATTTGTAATAGGGAATGGAGACTCCAGTTGAAAGGAATCAGTCTCCAATGCAGTAAGGGCATATATATACAGGCAAGATGCAAATGGATTGTCTTGAGTCATGTGAAATTATTCTAAAGCCCACAATACTTTTTATGACGCTTTAGTTGAATTGTTTTTTATTTTTTGCTTTTTATAGCAAATGAAAAAAAAAAATCCAGAAATTATACAGGTTATTAATGCGTGCACACTACTCATTATGTAAGTATATTGTAGGGAAAGTATTTGTTTCTACAGTTGGAATGGATGACTACAGTTTATATATAATTAATTATCAGACAGAAATTAGAAATATTCCCTGTTCCAATGTTCATGCTTGTATAAAAAATCAGAACTCTTGCAGTCAAAGTAAAGGGAACAATGATTGTTACTAACAGTAGTAATATTCATAGTGCTAGTGTTTTATATATATTGATTTTTCTTTATATTTACATGAAGAGAAAAATAATTGTAGGAAGAGATTGTTTAGATCAATCTTGAAATCTCTACCATTTCAAGTCTTTAAAAATAAGCTGGACAAACCTTTGTCAACCATGATCCTATCTTGAATAAAAGAATAGACTCAGTAACATTTCTAGGTTTTCTATAGCCTTAGTTTGTGATTTCACAAAATTACCCGCAGCAATATTACCTTGCTGCTTTCCTGCTCTGCTTATCTCCCTCTGCCTTTCATTTCTCCTTCCTATTTCTTAGCCCTGGCTTAGCCTGCACAACTGTGGGTATGACCAGCCTGAAAACACACAGAAACCTGAAACAAAATAAAATCTTAAAAAAAAATATATATATATATATTTTAACAGCAGATGTACTTTAAACTACTACACTTTGTTTTACAAAATCACAGCCTTAGTTTCTGTGATACCGTGTTTTTCCATAATAATTTCACAGCAGTACAGGAATTCTGAATTTCTACAATGCATTCTGAGCCATCACTATTTTCTTAGCATAAGGTTCATATAGAGCTATTTACTCTGTAAACAACATGGTTAATAACAACAAAATCCAGCCTATATTCAGCCCATAAAACAGAAACTATAGCTTGTGAACCATTTGTACAAAGAACATTTATTATATAGTTCTTCCTGCAAACTGAAAAGATAAGCAAAATGAGACAGCAGGTCTTGTTCAACAAGGCCTTTCAGCAGATGTCTAATTTAAAGCATATGAGCAATTCCAAAACCAAAGCACCTACTTGTACACATAAGGATTTTGTTGAATATTCTGCAGTAGAGGGAATGAAGTGAAAGATGCCATAGCAACAGTAACTCAGAAAGCTCTTTCTGAGGAAGGAGGAATTCACACACTTTTCCATATTTAATACAGGTCTCTCTGTTTATTTTTCAAATCCAATTTACAATAAATTTACTAAGTCTTTTAATTAGGATATTTACACACAGTGTTCCCTGAATTCTTAGGGTGGAAATAGCAGGTCATCGTCATTCCATTACGCATTAGTTATAAAGCAAGAGAATAAAGAAGTTGTTTTTTTTTTTCTTAGTAAGTAGGCAGGGTACATCAGCTGGCCAGTATCTGCCATATGAATAGATTTTTAATCCTCAAACTTGCCATCAGTTATAAAAAGTAATAGCACAGAATGTTCCTTGGAAATTTGCAAAATCTGGGAAGGCAAGATGCTCAGCATATCTCTTAAGAGTGGCTGAAAGATCATTGTGCCAGTATATCATTACTATAACTTTGTTTATATTTGTGTGAGAATAGAAAGATACTTAGCTTGTATGCTTGCTCACTACAACATTCTTGTTACTCTTGAAGTCAGGAACAGATAATTTTATTTTGTTGTCCTTTGGTAAAAATGCACAAGAATAAAAACCTTTATCTCTGATATCTGTTGCTGATGATCCATTGCACCAAAATAATCTAAATAGTTATCATATTCCTTCTATAATAAGTGGAGAGGGATGAGAAACCTCAGTCCATCCAAATATAAGTGTCTCAGATAGGATGACATTTTCTATTTGTTCATGTACACTGAATGTTGAAGAAGACTAAATGACTACATAAAAATAGATGCTCAAATTTTAGGCCTAGGCGAAATATTTGGACATTGCTTTGATCATTGCTTAGCCTTTACAATGATATTGTCATTCCTGTGCAGAGAAATCCTTTGGCCTCACAGGGACTTTTGTACACAAATGAAAATTCACTAATCAGTGTAAGAATTACCTTTTCATTTGTGGCATTTTCTTAAATACTTTGGAAACAGTATTTTTGATGGTATTTATGTCATATATATGCTAGTAGATTTGTGCTCAGATGGGCTATTGATAGACAAATCTGATTGAAATTAACATGAATGCATTAATAAATAAATAATAAGGACCATGAGGCATAACTTTGTCTTCACTAACAAAGAAACCAACAATGCAACTATGTGAAATGAGATGCTATTTATATACGAATGTCTGAAAGGATCAAAGTCATGAATAACAGCACCACCATTTTTCAATACATTAATGGGAGAAAGCTGTCACAATGTCTTTATTTTTGCTGCTTTTTTTCACTTCAGCCAATGTGCTATTTTCAAGATCTTTATATTTTCTCTTGCAGCAGTTGCCCACACAATTAAGCAAGAAACACAGGTGAAAAGGTGTTAATTTACTAACAATGAGATGTGAAGTTCGAATCAGAATTACATTCTGGGGAAATTAACGCTGAAATAGTAGGCAATATGATCAAATGAACTTAATGGCATTATATTACAGGGAAAAAGAAAAGCTACATTTAGCTGAATTAGACCCAGACCTGCAGAGATCTGTGCACCTGCTTCCCTTCTGACATGTGGGAGTCCTTTGATTATCCATGTGAGTTGAATAAGCATATGAGTAGCTATTCATCGCCTCAGAGCCTTAAAGAGTCCTTTGTTCAATATTTACAAGTGCTATTCACTCCTAAGGGGGATTGGTGTCACTTAAGTCTTCAAAATATGTCTCCAATGCTGTGTAGAGCTAGGCAGGATTTGACCAGAGAAGATTTAGAATTTAGCTTTTTTTTCTGCATTCGTATCAGACAGAATGATTTACCACACATTTCATAAAATGGACATTGCTATGCCATTTCCATTTTCATTGGGGTTGAATTTTCATCTAAAGCTCCCTCCCCTAGATCCTTGTACAAAAGTGAACTTCACTGCAGTTTTGAAACTGTACTGCACTAGATACATCTTGCTAAAATGAAATAGAAACTCCAATTTAGTAAATTTAACAGTAATTTGAACCATGAAACAGATGAGTGACTTGGAAAAATGCCTGCTTGTATATATTGTCATGGGTCATGTCTTGCAAAAATATGGGGGTTTAAAATTCATTTTAAGAACCGCACCAGTGGTCAGCATTTCTCCTTTCATAAGAGTGTTTTCACTTTTTACCAAGATGTGGGATGTCTGTCTCTCCTAGGCTCTTTTACCCTTGCCAAATGAGCTTTAACAGTGCTTATATGAAGGTGTAATATGCAATGACATCAAATAGTCTGCATTCTAAGACTGGAGATATGAATTGTGAATAAACTGTGTCAGCAATTAAGTTTACAAAAACAAGTAGGTCTGTTAATCACATTACTAGTTACTGTGTCCCTGTCTGGTCTCAGGAACAATATTGCTCTCTTAATAGAGAAACAGAAGAGTATACAAGGCAAAGTTGTCCCAAATCATAGGAGTCAAATACAGTGGTGTTCTGATCATAATATGGCAAGTGTCTCCCCAAATGTGTCTTCTCGAAACTTTAAGTATGCAGATGTTCTCCCTCAAAAGTCACACTATCAGGTAGTATCTGAATCTGCTGGAACTTCTACAATTCAGTCCACTGCTCAAACCAGTTTTGCTGTTGCGTAAAGGACACATGATAGGTGTTTGCAGAATTGGCAGCTCTGTGGGGAGATCATTGTTATTTTAAAATAAAGTCCATTTTCTCAACGGAATCCTAATTTGGAAACACTCACTCAAGTTACTGCTCCTGTGTGGAACCCAGTAAACCATACTTAAGTCTCAAAACAACACAAACAAATGAGAAATGCCTGATCCAGTAAAACCTATTTTTGACAATTGGATAATTGCAGTCTGTCTTCACTGAACAACATACACTTGACAGTTGGAAGGACAGCTACACATTTATAAAAATCTCAAATATGAGTATTTAAGGAGGAAATTCTATTAAAAAGAGTAAAATTCCCAGTTTGAATTCCTCACCCTCATCCAGAGGCGCCAAAAGACTATTAAAATAATTTATGTTCCTATTTCTGATCAGGTCTTCCAAAAAAAAAGCACTGAATTAAAATTTAACGCATTTAAGGGGCCTCTCCACTAAATCTAGGAGTCTCTACTTAATTCATTGCAGGTCTGACCTGCGGCACCTGTTTAACCCTACCTAGCCTTAGGTACCCAGCTAAGGCACTTAAACTCAAAGCATATTGTCCATAACTCCTTATCTAGTCCAAGAAGACACTCATACAATTTTATGGCTGCTGATATTCCTCATCCATTCACTTCATAATAACTATGCCAGTATCTTAGGCACGTCAATTAGATGTGTAACATTAGGTGGGATGAAAAAGAGTGTACGTAAGTAATTTATGCAAAGCACTCTTATACATTTACTCTTCCTTCTTTGATTCTCCCTGCTCCAATATTTATTTCAAAATGCCAGAAATGTGCTTTAATTATGTATAAGGTAAAATTTAAGACTGAAAACAGAATTATCACACTAACAAAAACAATACTGCTGTTCCACAAGTTTTGTGATATTTATTCCACATGGTTAAGTTAACACATTCAAATCTTCTCTGTGTATCAAACCAGAAAGAACAACAAAATTTTTCTTCTGAAAAAGGAAAAGTAGGAGACTGTCATAGTTAGTGTCTTAAAGATTCCTTTCTGCAAAGTCGGCTTTACATTTTCACATCAACACGGAGTGAAAACAAAATATGAATCACATTATTCTTACCAGATGTATCTTAAGATCATAAAATCACCATGTAAAACAGTAGTCAGGAAAGACCTGATAAAGCCAGGTGGTCAGAAACACACAGAAGATTTTGCAACATGCAGCACCACCCACCTCACATGTTAGTTAGAATTCTCTGTGTAACAAAAATTACTATTAATCTTGTTAATAAGCTCTATGAATTCACTACAAAGGAACTTTTTTTTTTTAAATGAGGGAGAAAACCCCACAGATTTTCATTTCTGGCACATAAAAAGGCAGAATGTTCTTCAAAATACTGTGTTTAAAATGTTGACATTTGTAAGATCCTGTGCATTTGTGATGAATGTGGTACCTTATTTTTATGTATATTCTACTTCTTTAATAAGTTTCTATCTATTAGCTTGAGAATGCAGGCATCAATTTCAAATCTATTGCTTAGTTTGAGTGTGGATTAGCACTCATGCTAATAGGTAGGTTGATACGAGCATATATAGGACAATACATGAGAATTGCATATTCAACTTTTGTATGCTGCCTATGTGCAGTATAACATATATTTTAATGATACATTACGTTATCCTTCAGGTTAATTTATCTCCATAACAACAGCAAAATAAAATTAGTAAGACCTACACTTATTATCTGGATCCATTCAGACTCAATCCTGCAAATATTGTTTTCATGGCATTTAAATTAGCTATCATACAATTTAATCAAGACATGAACTCAGAAGTCCTCGACAAACAAGTGAAGTTAAGAACAAATATATGTAAGTTTGAAGACTGAAACACTGTGTGTTGGCAGGGTCGAGCCACTATGGTACTTCCACTATGTAGATCTGTTAGTACATACCAGTGATTATGGCACAAAAACACATAAATTTTCCAGTCTGAGCACTATTAAAAATAAAAAAAAAAATCCATGACAATGGATATATGATAATTTAAAAGCTCAATTCTAAAAGCACAAATGAAAGAGTATCAAAATAAAAAGCAGTCAATCTTTTAGACATCCAGCAAATGCAATGATTTTTAAACACGTGGCATCATCCCAATTCTTGTTCAAATCTTGTTAGTACACATGTCTGAGTTTAAATCAAACTAGAAAGTTACTTTGCAAAGCAATTGACATAAACCATGGTTCATTGTCTGAGGTAAAGATATATATATTCTCTAAGGCATATATTAAGAATCTCTGGGAACACTGGAACTATTGTTTAGTACTTCAGCATTGAAATACAGCTTAAGCACTCATGCAGCTATTTGTACCTAGTCACTATTTTTACACATGGTTTAGGCTAAGTAGACATATTTTCAATGCATCAGCTTCAGAAAAGAACAAATTCTACAGCTGATGCATTGGTATCTTCTCTGTCAAACAGATGTCATTCCATATGCCTATGCTAATCCTCTAGTCAGACAAGGAATTTATTTTGTTTTTTTAAAGTAGCCTTAGACTTGGGTAGCTTAAGGGTAAAAGTGTCAGAATTATGTTATCTTCAATATATGTCTCTCAAGTATTTCAGAAAAGGTATGAAATATGTTTTAAGTTACAATTCCCCAAAGGTAAGGATGTACATGAAGAATGTTTACTAAATGAAGGCGCAATAATATACTATGAAACGTCCTAAAATACACTCTCAGCTGGTGCAAACCTTTGTAACTCACATATTGAAAAAGGACTGATGTCTTCCTTGTTAAGGAAAAACAGGTATAAGAGTAAGACACAGAATGGCACATTAGTTGATTATTGGTATTGCCCTTGGATATGTCTTCAATAACTTGAGCACATCTGAGATGTTACCATAAATATATCACAAAATGGCTCCACATTCTTAGGAAGTGTGTTTTCCTTCTTTTTCTTAACATAACATTCTAATAAGTGTACAGAAAAGAATTAAGAGTCATTTCCAATAGAAGTAAGGGTAAGTGGAAGGAAGATTGCTGTGGCAATTCAGCTCAACATAGCATGGAGAGAACATGCCTACCTGACTGTAAGGCAGTAAACTGGTCACTGGGAAGGTCTGAGATGTGGAAATAGCCTGCAAAAAAAAAAAAAAAAAAAAAAAAAAAAAAATCCATTTCAGAAGTGCAACCAGAAGCACTGAGCATTAAACATTGATAAAATTATGGTCAGGAGTTAGCCACATGAGATTTTGTCAAAGGCCTGTATATTCTTTTATAAGTCAAGAGAGCTATATATCAACTATGAAATAATTATTTCAGAAATAATTTAGAGCATGTAAAAGAATAGTACATCCAGTGACAGCAAACGTTAGTGAAAATTGCACATATTAAGTTGTTCTATGTGTGATGCTCATTAGCCACATTCTCAGTAACCGGGCAATTCGCATGAGGTCATATTCTTTAATACTTGGCTTAGCCCCTGAAGTACCAGCAACTAGCAAGTAGTATTTAAAGCAATATGATCTAAAGGTGTAATCTTCTCCTGCAGACATTTTTAGAACATTTCAGTGAAGCTGAGGAAACTGACTGCGGTCACAGTTTTTAGCTTGGGAAAAAGGAGAGGGGGAAAAAGGGAATTTGTTTAACCAGGAAGAGAATGTATTCATACTAATACATGTTTCTTGAACAAAAACTGATCTCACTGGTCTTGTTGCCAGACAAAAAGCCAATTTCTTGTCAGTCAAACTTCTTACACTACTCCTGTCTTCCTCTGTTATGCAGTACGCTCACCTTTTAGTATAGCACTGTGCTCATCCCATCAGTATGCCTCAGCAAAACCAGGTCTTGCAGAGAGGAATGCCTCCTCCATTTTCTGTCAGCAAAGTGAAGAAATAAGGTATGAAGATAGCCTCTACTTCCACTCAGTGTTTCAAGGTTTGAATGACTACACAAATGAAGATATTGAAAAAACAGTCTCAATGTATTATCTTCTTTTGGAGAAAATGAAGAAAGTCTCCTGAAAATAATTTTTTCAAAGGGCTTTTTTCTACTGAAAATCTGTATTTTTGTGGATATGAGTTTCTCAATGTGGACTTTGCTAAGGGAGATGTTAAAATCTATGAAAATTTACTTCCAATTTGCAGTTGAGTGAAATGACTAGAGTCTTTACAATCAACAAGCATGGAAGAAAAACTGCAAGTGTAATTTGTTCGATATCTGAGACAATCAGGCTACATGTGACTATGCCAAGGTGACATTGTAATGCATATATGCACAGGTTAAAAAATGGCTTCATCTAGATTACTGATAAATCCAAAGTAAAATGTAAGCTTATGCACACCAGGGCATCTCCCACAGTTTGCACTAGACACAGACAGAGGAGATGGGCACTTTAGAAGCAAAAACATGTTCCAGATATCAAGAGGAGAAAGGTGCTTAACATTAATGGATGAAGGCAAAAAGTTGTAAAAAAGAAGTACAAAAGTAGAAAGTAGACTGTGTTAACTGTAAGCAGAGATTTAGATAAAGATGCACCAGGAATATACTTAAGAACTGAGAATGAGGTATTGAACAGCATATGGAATGAAGGAAAAAAGAAAGAAGGAAGAGATCACAGGAGAGTGGGATGGAATTGTGATGATAAGGATAAAAAGAAAGATTAGATGCTGAGATAACTGAAGAAGGAAAAGTAAAAATACATGCAGAGAACATAAACATAAAGAAAATAAGGCAGAGGTGCTATGGAATTTTTTTTTTTGTCGTTATAATAAAAGAATGACTGACAGTATCTGATAAGTAGATCTTCCATTAGGAACAATTATTTTAGAAGACAAAGCCAGGTTTAAAAAAATATAACTTGTAAAGGTTTCCTAGTCTCATTTGTGAGAGGAAAAAAAAGTTTAAAAATAACTTTGATAAATAAAAGATTAATTTTGCTTTTAAAAAGCCAGAAATAATAAACTGATGCATAGTTATGACTATATCTTGTGCCATGACTAAGACAGTACATTTGCCACAGCACATTTTGTGAAACAACTCTGAAACAATCAACCAAACAAAAATACCACAGACTGTTTAGAATATGCTGTGGAACTAACTGGAAATATGTTTGTGTCAAATAATGAAAGTCGTCTTTTATGGATTAGAACCTTTGAGACACTGGGCCAAAGTCCATTGAGCATCTTGTCCCTTCTGCAACAAAACTTTCTGCTAGAAGAAACACTAAATTTTAGTGATTGCAAGTGGAGAAGCTAACTACTGCTCAAAAAAAAAGGAAGGGATGGAGCCAGGAGCTTTCTTCCTAAACCTATGAGAAAAGAATTGCAGAAACTGCTTTAAAACATTATTTTCCTTAATATAGAGAACAAAGAGAACAAGAAATGGACCAGATTAAGAAGGCAGGAAATACTTCTTGGCTTATGAATGCTGACCAAAGCCAAAACTTGCAGGAGTGAAGTTGGAACGTTGCATTAAAGGTAGCTCTCCCCCGATACTTACACTTCCTTCTTTGGCAAGAAATTCCTTTACTAAATGTCCCCATTGAACATATGGTCCCCAAATTGTTTGACTTGAAGCCCACAGGTAGATGAACAATAACAGCATTTGTTTAAGCTTATGTAGAGCTTTTGTCAAGTCTATAAATCTCAGGTACCAAGACAATGAGCACAATGTGACAGACCTAATACCAGCACTCCTGAATTCTCCAGACCATAGCCCTTCATTCTGCAGTGTCACCTTGTGCACAGATAACCTTTCTACCCAAGTGAGCCTTTCTATCTAGACCATGAAAACCAGTTTCTCTGGTGTGTGTGTGCACAGCCTTCTGCATCCTCTGCTAGTAGATGAGGCATGCAGAGCAACCCTTGTGTGTCAGGCATTGCCTGTTCCTTCACTGGTGAAGGCTGTGAACATGCTGAACACCCAGGATGGACACAGTGGAATGCAGGTGTGATTATATGGAAAATCTTTTTGTACTGTAACAAATTTAATGGTAAGATTAAAAAGGAAGGATTCCCAATGTATCTTGGCATCATGTGCTTACTACCCTTCTGGGGTGTCTTCGTACCTTTCTGAATCCTCTAACACTTTCCTGCTTCAACCACTCACTGCTGAGTGACACACAATCCATGGTCATTTGTGGGCAGGTATTGCTGATAAAATTACATCTTCCCTGACCATTTGTATCCTTTTAGGCTTTTGTCATGTGGGTTTTCTTGTTTGCTGCTTTGCTAGGAGGTGACAGGATACAAGGGGAAGGGAAGGAGGCAGGGAAGAAAGTTACTGTATAAGCAGTTGCCATGGCTCAGGGTAATGAATTTTCATAAGGTCAGGGGAGTCAGGGAAGAAAGTTGCCTGATCAGGGCCTGCAGGAAGGATGTCACTGCTGTGAAAATATCCCTCTCTGCACCGAGCCAAGACCTGTGGTTCCAGCCCCTTTCCACCTACCCATCAGGGCCCCTGTCCTCCATACTCAGGCTTTTGACAGAAACGCTTTATTCAGAGAGGGACCAGGCCTTTTCTGCTTTCTGACGGACTGTCAATATCTCAGGATCTACAGTCTCTGCCCCACAGGGTCCTCACAGTCAGATCTCTGGTCTGTCCAAGTAACACCATCTGGGCTCACTCAGCGAATACAGACCCTAATCTTTGTATCCTTACCCTCTGCCCCCGGCTCTGTGCTAGGTACTCAATACCACCGGATCCACTCTCCTTGTCCCAGCTCTCTGCCATCCCTCGAAAAAGACTTTCATATTAAGACAGAAAGTAGCTAAAACCAAAGGCCAAAAGCTAATGGGTGAATGGTGAACATCTGCTGCTGAACAGAAACAGGTCATCAAAATTGTTTTTATGAAAGTAAGACTACTCCCCGAAAAAAGCCAGTATAGCCCTTAACTTGTAAGAAGATGAACAAGGGAAAGCCTGGAGGCAGATGTATCCTTATAGCTCAGAACTTTTAAAATCATGAGCTGAGAAAGAGGTGGAAGGCCAACACAGGGTAAGGATGAGAGAACAGATTGGCATGCTGCCATTGCTGTAGATGCCTCTTACAGCCTGGCTGGTCAAGAAAAGGAAGCAGATGCCTTCTTCAGGCAGCCTAAATACAAGGGCAAGCACAGTGTCTGCTGTGGTGGAAAAAAACACAAAAGACTCAAATATTCATTGTTCAGTCCAGAGCCTGTGCCCCACTATCCCAATTTAGGCATCTGCATTAGATATTTGTGCTCTGTAGAAGGAAATCTGTTTTCCAGGTAAGGCTGACCTTCTTCCCTGCCCACTCACCTATACTGGCTGACCTGGAAGAGTCCTCCCCAAAGCAAGAAATCCTAGTGCCCAATAAAGTGCACTTGATTATGTGCCCAAGATACCCCAAATTAGGAAGAAATAACTTGTTTCTTTTGTCTAGGGGGCTTAGCAGTAAGTAAGGTGTGTGAGGGAAAGAACCAATAAGAGTTTGCTGTCATTTCAGAGAGAAAAGAGCTATCCTAGCTTGCAAAATACTTGTTCACAAATTTCTAAAGGTAACCTACTAGCTTGTATGTTCATTCTCTTCCAGTCAGTGCTTTTACCTGATACTTCCATTTCTGCAGTGCTCAACAGTGTATCAAATCAATTTTTCTCCTCATCTTGTCCAAAAAAGGGGATTTACACTAACTCATAAGACTGATCTGTCAGGATTATTTATTGATTGAGAGTTGGATTAGAACTGATTTGATTTTATAGTGAACCTGAACCCTGAGAACACTCTCACTGAACTAGCTTTCGATGGTGCTGGTGAAGTCTTTGTTCCATTTCTAAACCACTGTGATGGGATATCCCTGTTAATACTGGTCAGATGTTTCACTAACTCTTCACATCTGAAACACTCATGATGGATCAGCAGTTAGTATTTTAATTTCTTATTTATTTTGGCTTGTGGTGGCGATGCTGCTGATACTTTTGCCATTATTATTATTATTAATAAAGAAAAATTCTGCTACAGGAATGAAATTCTCTAATCTAAAAGAATATCGGATGAATTCAGCTGATGACTGAGAGTATGTGAGCTATAGATGTGTCAAAGAATTAAGAAGAGGACAACAGTGCTTGACTTCCCTGATTCATTCAGTGACAGATGTTAGATTCAAGGAGGAGGGGGATGTTAGAAATAAGCATTTATTTATTCATTCCACAGTCTCCTGCAGCAAAAAACTACAGTAGTGACAGTGTTCACCCACACTGAACAGCTTAGAAATGCCAACTGATGCTTAAAAAAAAAAAAAGCTGATTGTTCTGTTAACATGGAAACCTTTCATAGAATAATAAAGGAAAAAATCATCTACCTGCAGGGGCTTACTGGCTATACAGTATGACACATACAATAGCACATTACTGCAAGTTTTATTAATTCCAACTTGAAGGTCGAGATGGCAGATATTTTTGCAGAACTACAAGCCTAGGACTCTCTGACCCTTTTCAGAGGGCTGATTGTGGCCCAGTATGCTAGAATGCTCATAAATAAAACTATCATTTCTTGGCAAAGAGGTGCATTTTGTCCTGAATGTAGATGTTACCTCTTGATGAATGACCTTCCCACATCTTCAATCTCTTCCTAGAATTAAAGCTGCCACAGGAGGTGTCACTAGTAAAATTATATCAGCCCAAGGTCAATTATAATTCCCTCACTCTCTTCAGTCTCTGCAGAGCTAGGGAAGGACGATCACATGGCTTTAGCATCCAGGAGTTCCTTCCCTTTGTATATTTTAGGATATCAGAGTTCCAGTTCCACTGTATCACTGTAAACTTTTATGATCTTGGTGGGGGAGAGGAGGGTGCATTGGAAAGAAAGCCTTTCCACCACATTCATTCCTTTTTTTTTTTCTATTTTTTTTTTAAGAGATGAGTGTATGTTTCACAGAGAGAAAGATCTTAAAATCTTACAACTTGCAGGAATCTTTCCTCTGCTGAACACTCTTGCCTTCACCCTCATCTGAGGACCACTCCCCGACAGCAACCCTGGGGAGGCCGTGGGGGTGCCTGCTGGCAGGACTGGGATGAGAGGAGGGCCAAGGGGCAGCTGATGGTCACCACCAGGAACTGCTCGCTGCCATGTCTGGGAACAGTGCTGGTGATGGCATGGCACACGACCTGCAAGCACCCATGCAACCTGCACTATAGCTCTGAGCTGCGAAAAGATAGCTGTATCAAATCTGCTTTTTCCAACAGTTGGGGGAGATCTGTAATTATCTGTTTAGACTCTTACACTATCACACAGCTATGATATAGGTGATAATGACAATTAACTGTGATCTTCTCTTTTGCTCTTCTTCCCTATCTCTTCTCTGCCTTCCTTCACCAGCCATGAATATGTAGTGGAGCTCCAGTGGGGATCTGCCTAATCAGGCAGGATTGTCCTAAAAGGATAATCTGCTGGGAGAATGTGAATGTGTTCCCAAAGCAACAGCTTCCTGTTTGTATTTAAAAATGTTAAATCTTTTTTTTTTCTTGGGATCATAAAAATCAGGCACTTGATGCCTTGTCATAGTTTAGCCTCAGTTGCGGCCAGACTACGCAGTCTCTCTCACTCCCCCCACCCTCCGAGAGAATAGGGAGAGATGATATAAGAAAAAACGGCTCGAGGTTTGAGATAAGGATAGGGAGAAATCCTTAACATTACTGTTACGGGAAAAACAGACTCGACTTGGGGAAAACTATTCATTTATTTCTAAAACTAGCAGCAGAATGAGAGCAGGAGAAAACAAGACAAGCTCGGGAAAAGGGAGGGTTGGGGGGAGGTTATCAGTATCTCTACTACCTTCCCCCCTCCGAGCGGCACAGCGGGGAAGAGGGAATGGGGGTTGCGGTCAATTCATCACACGTTTTATGTCACTGCTTCATCATCAGGGGAAGAACTCCTCGCATTCCTCCCCTGCTCCATCCTGGGGTCCCTCCCACGGGCCACAGTCCTTCGTGAAACTGCTCCGGCATGGGTCATCTCTTCCACGGGGTGCAGTCCCTTCAGAACAGGTGCCCCAGCAGGCTCTCCACTGGCCACAGCCTCCTTCAGGCATCTGCCTGCCCCAACGTGGGGTCCTCCACAGGCTGCAGGTGAATCTCTGCCCCTCTGTGGATCTCCATGGGCTGCAAGGGGACAACCTGCTCCACCATGGCCATCACCATGGGCTGCAGGAGAATCTTGGCCAGGAGCTGCATTACTCCTCCCCTTCCTTCTTCACTGACCTTGGCATCTGCAGCCATTCCTCTCACAAGAAATTCTTCACAACAGGCACGCAGATTACTCTCAGGATCTCTTTACATCTCATCTCCTCTCCACTTCTTGCAGCTGGGCTGGGCCAAATAGGGTCCAGTCGGCCGCCCAGCAGGAGGCCAGAGGGTGAGGCCTGCAAGGCCTCCCCCTCTCTGCCCCCGCTCAGCTCCTTCACATCTTCTTTACTTTTTTTTCCTGTTTTTCCCCTTCTTAAATACGTTATCGCAGAGGCGTTATCACAGAACATTCTGCTATCAATTGGCTTGGCCTTGGCCAGCAGCAGGTCCGCCCTAGGCCCAGCTGAGGCCACTGAACAAAGGGGAGCGACTTCTAGCAGTTTCCTACAGAAGCTACCACCTTAGGCCCCCCCTCACTAAACAAAACCAGAACCGTTGCCTTTCCACAGCAAAATTTCTGTCTTTAAGTAAGTCATTATTAGTGTGATTTGTTACAGAAAATCACTATTTTTAAATTCAAGCAACATCTCTCTGTATACCTGATTATTTCTTTCCATTATTCTTGGAGGACAAATACAATGGCTGTCTCCTGTGAGCTCTGTAGCTTTATTCTTCAACAAAGCTCCATCATTCGCTCTGTAATTTTATATATTCATTATTCCACCATTTGCTCTGTAGCTTTATAAATTCATTAAACGTCTCTGAAACACACTATCAAAATGTCAAGCACCTTGCAGCTCTAATTCACGTCTGCTCAGCATTCAGGAATTAGCTCCAGCAAATCTTTGTGGACTTTTAATTGCAGCTGGTACAAGCTATGTGCTCTCCCTGCCTGTCTACAAACATCTTTTGATACTGTTCTGTGATGCAATTGAAAGCTGTATCTTTTCTTTCAATAGCAAATCAACAGTGTTTTCATTTCCCTGACTGGCTGAAAGTGCTGTCAGTGCCCTGAAGGATCAATTAGAAAGCATTTCATTTGTATGAATAAAGAAAGATAATCTGAGCTCTTTCTCCACTGGAAAAAAAAAAAAGTAAAAAGAATTAAAACTAATTTATCTCAGTCCTCCTTTCTACGTTAACCAGAGCTGGGACTCTGGCTCCTAACTAGGAGAGTTTTATTTTCAATTTCATCTGTCAGTAAGCCCACATGCAGTCAGTGCAGTGTGACAGCACAGCCATGAAGAGTCCACCCCTTAGACCACAAGTCCAAACAATGCCCCAGAATTTATTTGTAATAGGACTAACTCTGGACCATGCCTGACCTCAATACACCAGCAACAGAGCTCCACTGGGTGTGTGTAACTGTGTGATATATCAGCATGGGAGCAGACCCCAATGCCTCTCATCCCTTAGCGTGGCTTTTTCTTTTCAGCCTCAGTGTATCCCATCAGCTATATTCATCTTTTGTGAGGAAAAAATATCTAATTTGGATTAGGTTAGCATGCTCTTAGCTGTCCAGCTCTGGTTTCCATCCAGATCTCCTTCTGCAGCACCATGGCATAGAAGAAATTTAAAAGCATGTGTGTTTGTCTCAGATAGGTATCTACATCACTGTATGCTCAAACTCCATCTTCGAACATCCTATAGCTCTCAGATCTCTTATATACAAAGCGCTAATGTTAGTGATGGGCCTTGTACATCCCCAAGTGTTTAACTCACTGTGGCCATGACTGCAGGAGCCCTGTGGCTGCAATACACTTGCAGACATGACTCCTCAGAGCTTCGACTCAGAATCTCTAATGTTCTGTCTGGGGACACTTAACAGGTTACTGGATCCAGATGTCTGTCCATCCTTTTGCTACTGCTTAGCTACTGCATATCACAGGCTGTCATGTTGTCTTAATCAACAAATTTATTTCATGTTGATACACCAGTCTATGAGTACGGTAGCTACAAGAGGATCTTCTTCCCTTTGCCTTCCAGGAAGAACAGAGCAGAAAGTTAGGGATCAGGAAGGGGTGACACTTTAAACTATGCATGAATCTATGAAGGTGGTGACTCAGCCTTCAGCTTGAAACTTTATCTAGTGGGCTTCTTAGTAGGGTTATATCCTGGTATCTTATATGGCCTCAAACCTTGCTTCTTCCTTCTTCACATTTTTCTGCTTTACAATATTTATTTCTGTTCTTTACTTTCATCATCCAAAAAATCTGATACAATGTGTCTAAAATATCCTTAGCATTTTTCCATTTGAGTTTCAGCGCTACCTGTGACCTGAGTGGGCTTCTGAGCTCACGCTCAGGCATGTCGATGATTTGATAATGAAAGCTAACCTTTGGTGCCTAAGCATTTGCAAACGTGTGCATGCCTATTTCAGACTGAATTTACTGCAGAGATAACGTGTAAAATTTGTCCTCGTTGACATTAGCTGGAGGCTAGGCCATTGATTTCAGTGAACCAGAGTTTCATCCTTAACTCCTACATATAATTTCCCTTAAAAATAAGAAGAGAATACTTAGTAATGTGGTCTTTCTATCTATGTCCACTAAGGCTGTTTCCTAAGTCAGTTCAATCCAGCTACCTAACACATAGATACTTTCTCTAAGGGTTGAATGACTGATCCTTTTTACTGATGATCAAAGTCTTAATGACTCAGCCCTGATAACAGGGCTTTCTGACTAATAGTAGGTGTGCTACTGCCCTTGAAAAAAGACTGGCTGAAGAAAGTAAGGCCCTGTACATCAAATGTTAGCTTTTCTGTCTGTAGCACGGCTATTTTGGAACAACACACCCGATCAACAACAATGTCTTTAAGGAATTAACAAGACATTTGTGGGCATGTCTGTTGACTGGAAATTAGGAAACCATCAAGACTCATGAGACACACACAGAGCTTGTGATAGAGCATAAACATCCTTGAGTGAAGCAGGCACCCAGAAACTATAAATGGAGGGTTTAATTATCCTCTGCTGTGAGCAGGCATATTATTAGTAATAGCTGCTTAAGAACCCTGTCCCAGACAAAAAGGGAGAAGCTGGTTCCCCAGAAAAGACTTCTGTGGTGCACATTAAGGAAGACTTTGGAAACAAAGCCTGTCAGTCATAGAAAATAGAAAAACAAACCAAGAAAAGCAAAGCTTCTTAAGACTTATCATAGGGTTTCCATGAAAAAAATCTGTAGCAGATAGTGCAGTAGAGGACATTATAGTCTTTGAGAAAAGAAGTGGCCTCCGTGTAGAGAAAAAGCTCACAGACACATATACACAACTTCTTCTCATGTATTTTATACTATAAATTCCTGAATTACAACTAATTAGCAGAGATTATGGCAGGTGAGATGCCTGCTTTGTCAGAAGTGGCTTACATGAATCCTAGCTGTGTCTGGAGGTCAAGCCTCTTGTGTCATACTGACAGAGTAGAACTAGTTCTCCTGTTGTGGAGTTGTTATCCTTCAGCACAATAGCATTTCGTTTTCCCTTCAGCTCCATGATTTCTAGAATAGTTTAAAATACTGATATCCTGAAGCACTTGCATGGTGGTTGAAAATAAATGAGGACCATGAGAAAGAAAGGTGTACAAGGAGCTCGTCTTTACAGAGGAACAGTAATGGAAGGACATACAGCTCTCTCAGCTGGAAGAGAAATAAAGCACCTTGAATCCCTGAAATCAGGAGGAGAGGCAAAGAGAAAACAGGCCAAAACTTGTGTTTATGAAGATAATATCCAGCTCCCCTTTGAGAAGCTATGAAGAATGACCTCTAATAAATAATTTACTGGAAAATAACACATAAAAGTTTTCCTGTACTGGAAAATAGTCTTCAAAGGGTAAGTAATTTTTCCCTTCACAGCAGTACTGAGTCAGCCTCTTGTTGTTGTTTCTCAAATGTAGTGGGAATATAGAGACTGAAAGTCTACTTACATAGTTTCTCTTCCTATGAATCTACCTTTCTTTTTGTTAGTACGCAAGCAGAAATTTGAATGTAAGGATTGTCAGATCTAGTTAAAGTAAAAATACCTCTGCAGTCAATACTGCTATTTTGAAAAAGTCTTCTCACATGTAAAGCATTCGGTGTGAAATCTAAGCCTTGGCAAGTCTCCTATTGGTCTCATTTATTTCAGACACATACACTAAGCAGAAAAACACTTCGGTGAGGAAGGAAGTTAACTGGAAATGTAACTTTATGAATAAAGCCTTAAATATTCTTCCTACAAGATTTTCCTTTTGTATTTCAGGTTTTAGACTGAAAATTGCTTTTTTTTTTTTTTCCCTTCTCCAAAGAGTTGTATTTATTTCATATGTCACTTTCTTCAAAGCTAACATCTGATATTGGAAAGAATCTTCCTGCAGACATTTTAAATTCAAACCTGATTAACTTGGTGCTTTTGATTTCATTTTTGATTGCCTACAGGTACATGATCCATTCCAATTAACTACTACAGATGATAAAAATAATCATCTTATTAGCTAGCAGCCACAGCTACCATGGTACCCTCATTCAAAACGCCATAAGAAAGTTATGCAGAAATTAAAAACTTTAGAGAAGTTTTAAATATACACAAAATTTTGGAAATATGAGAGTAACTCCCAGCTCTACAAAATCTCTTTTATTACTAAATTTTATAATGCCTGAGCACCACGATCTCCTAGAGAGGAGACCAGAATATGGAAAGGAGATGTACTACCGTATGTAATTCATAGTCATAAGCAACAAAAGCCTAGAACAAAAAAAACCCCCACATCTAAAAGGAGATACAGTCAGCCAAGTGAAATTGTTTTTAAGGGTAAGTCTAAGTACTGAAAAGTACCTCTGTTATTTCCTTCACTATTAGAAAAAAATTAGAAGGCCAAGCACTTGTTTGTATGCGATAAATTTCTACAAAACACATTTTCTAATTCAAAAGTAAATATGTCAGACATTAAAGTATAGTTGTTTATGTATTTCCATTTTATTTACAGAATTATTTGGAAAGAGAGGTACATCGTCTCCATCAGACAGGGGGAAAACTTCAAGGTCTATGTCAGACAGCATGTTGCCCTCTCAGACAGTGAAGATCACTCTATTTCAAGATCAGCTAAAAAAAGAATTAGACTATGGAAAATTTTGAAAATGTCATAGCTTTTTTTGTTGTTGTTATTATCTTTAGAGTGAGACAGTTCTGAGGGTTTTTCATTTACAAACTGCAAATGTGAGAGGTAAGGTGAAAAAAGTTTTAAAAGGTGTCAAGCACTTCGGAAAATAAGAGCAACCATTTTGGTTTCACTACACAACATTTAAAAAAACCCCACCGCCACCAACTAGAAATATCAACTATTCTCAAAGCCTTTTGTGCAGCAGAAAAAAAGGATGGATTAGAAAGCCAGAATAATGCCCCTGAATTGAAAGATAGAGTCTGTCAAAAAGCTCTCTTAGTGCTGCTGGAGAATTGCTGCCTGTACACTGGAAGAAGATGCCTGTCTAAAAATACAAGGGGTCATAAAGGCAATGATCTTCAAAGTTCTTAATATATTCACACTTTTCCCCTCTCTATTTTGAAGTTGAAAATACCTCCTCTTGTTTGGCTTACAGGAAGTATAAGTCCATGTATTAAACAAACTATCAGTTGTGCTTTAATTTCATTTCCTCTTTCTAAGCACAATACATATCAAGATGGCGAAAAGCATCAGTCAAAAACATAGGGATTAAATCAATTATCCTCTGAGCAAAATTGCTTGACATTTGTGGCATTTGAATACCATTCTCAAATGTAGTCAAGGGATGCCATGAGAAGTAATGGTTCTTAGTCAAAGAAAGTAAGAGATCACAGAAACATTGGTTATAAAGGACAGTGCAGGAATGCTCAATATCTCACATAATGTGTCTTAAATTGCTGACCACCACATTTTGCACTGGTGAAAAATGATAAAATATTATCCCTTTTCCTTTTTTCTTAATTATTAATGGCACAGAGCATGGTCACCTAAGGACGTTCTTTTTTTTTGAACTGACTAAGGACAAGTGCTGTTTTCCACTTTTCACAGATCTTCTGAACCTGTAACTAAATAACTCAGAATTTGAATGTGTATGTGTAGGTTCAGGCTGCAGTTGCTACAGTCTTACTTTACACCAACGGTGTTAATACTTAAAATTATTTCATTTTGCAGCTGTTTTCCGAAGAGACTAATTTTCCTAAGCCATATGAATACAACAGAAGTCTGTGGCAGATGTGTTTTGTGAGTAAGCACAGGTTTAGAGCACTGAATTCTGACTTGTGCAAAGAGACACTGAAGAAGGCAGTTTTGTGTCTGAGAGAGTGATTAAACTGGTGGTGTAATTGTGAAAGTGCTACATGGAAAATATTCAAATGTCTTGGCCAAGAGCACTTACTTTGACTACCGGACCACTCTAGAAAAATCTCTCTCTTGCCTGACAGTCTTAAAACCTTGACTGATTGCTGTGAACTCTAAGAAAAAATACCAGAGATTCAGGTAGATCATGGAACAGATCCTACTGGAAGCTATGCTAAGGCACATGGAGGACGGGCAGGTGATTCAAGACGGCCAGCATGGCTTCACTAAGAACAAGTCCTGCCTGACAAACCTAGTGGCCTTTTATGTTGGAGTCACTATGTCAGTGGACAAGGGAAGAACTATGGAAGTTATCTATCTGGACTTCTGTAAGGTCTTTGACATGGACCCCAACAACATCCTTCTCTAGATTAGAGAGAGATGGATTTGAAGGGTGGACTGCTTGGTGTATGAAGAATTGGTGGGATGGTTGCATCCAGACAGTAGTGATCAAGGGCTCAATGTCCAGATGGAGATCAGTGATAACTGATGTCCCTCAGGGATCCAGATTGGAACCAGTACTGCTTAATATCTTCATCAATGATGACGATCCACCTGGAGTACTGCATCCAGCTCTGGAGTCCTCAGTACAGGAAAGACATGGGCCTCTTGTAGCAGGTCCAGAGAAGGGTCAGAAAAATTATTAGAGGGCTGAAGCACCTCTCCTACGAGGAAAGACTGAGAGTTGGGGTTGTCCAGCCTGGGGAAGAGAAGGCTCCGGGGAGACCTGATAGCAGTCTTCCAGTACCTTAAGGGGGCCTACAGGAAAGATGGGGAGAGGCTGTTCAGTAGGGTCTGTTGTGATAGGATGAGGGGTAATGGTTTTAAATTAAAAGAAAGTAGATCTAGATTGGACATAAGATGTTCTTTACGATGAAGGTGGTGAAACACTGGAACAGGTTGTCCAGAGAGGTGGAAGATGCTCCATCCCTGGAAACATTCAAGGTCAGGCTGGATGGAGCTCAGAGCAACCTGATGTAGTTGAAGGCATCCCTGCTTCTTGCAGTGAGGTTGAACTAGATGAACTTTGAAGGTTCCTTTCAACCCAAACTATTCTGTGATTCTATACAGACAGTTTACTTATTTTATTACATTGAAGTGCTGCTAATGCTTGTCTTCTTTTCATCTGTCTCTTGTTGATGACCATCTTAAACCCCTTGCCTTGGCTTTCCTGAGAAAAATACACTTGTATTTGGCAAGCTCTTCATATCAAAGCTGAAAGGAAAAAGAATGGTGTTACAATAGTCCATTGTTCTAACTAGGGTTTATAACATCTGTAATATTTATCACATTAAGCATTGTCAATAGTAATTCTTTTGGTTTGTTAATAAATGCAGTTGCCATAATATTCTGTGTTAACATTCATTCTTCAGTCTCAGCGGTGTCAAGCCATTAAGTCTGTATGTGAGAGATACCTCTTCTATAGCATTTTTTTTATCATGCCAGGATTATAGAATTTCTCCCTTTAATAAACCCATATGAATCTATTGCAGAAAAAGAGCTATTTGCAGGAAGTGCTTTTAGAGCCATTTTATTGTTAATTGTGCCTTCTTAGCAGACACATGCTTTATTTGGTATTTTGCCAGAATTTGAAAGCATCTTGCCAAAGAAGAAATGGGTATCTTTCTGTCATTTTATATGTACAGTTCAAGTCATAGTCCTTGTTGTTGTTGTGGTTGACGTTTCAAGCTGCACTGGGTTAAGTTCCAGTGGTAGTTGATATTTTATTCTTTAACATAGGCAGGTGCTATTGCACAATATCACAAGAACTATCTGTAAAGATACTTCAGATCTCTCTGAAGACAAAGTGGAACTAATGAGCTACTAATATTAACTGTTTTTCTAAGACGTGTTTAAAGACATATCTATCTCATGGATCAATACTTTAGAGTAACAAGAAAAAGGAGGAAAGTATTTTAATGATGAGAATAAAAATCAATCACTTTTCTGTCAGGCTTGATCTATATCAGGAAGATCGATTGAGATGCTCCAAAATGTTGACAAAATATCTTTGAACAGAAATCAAAGACAAAACAAAACACTGAAGTAACTAGAGTCTAAAATTGGAAGATGACAAAGTCCTTACTGATTGTCATATTAAAGTAGAGGAAAGACCTTTATTTTTAGCTTAGTTTATGTTTGAGCTTTCATTCATAGATGCACTTCTTAGTGGCTGCTCAGCTGGACTCATTTAGCAATGTTCTTCAGTAAACAAAAATAGTTATAACTCCATAGTATCAAAGGAAAAAAAAACACCCCTAAACTAGTTGTAGGATTTATTTTGGATTTGTGGTGATACAGAAGGAAATCAGATTCAGTTTGTAGATTATGGCAATTAATGCAGGAATCTTTAAGTAGACTTTCAGACCTACCTTGAGCGAGGTGTATAGGCTGCCATTGCACTGGGGTCATCTACATTATGCTCAGAGTTCAGATGCCAGTGTGTGAGCATAAAATGTAGGTGTCTTAATCTTTAAGCTAGATTCTAGCCATGCTATTTTACTTAGGTTATTAACGTTGAAACTGAAAAGTGATCACTTGAGACAGTAATGAAAAAGGCCTCTGGTTCAATTAAGGAGGGGTAAATTACAAGTTGCTTGAGATTCTTGTGTGGATCTGTGTCAGCCTTTAATAATTTTTGGCTGTCATGAGATTTGCCTACTTCAATTTTTTTCTGTGATTTTTTTCAAAGCATTTTGCTTTGACAGGCCTGGCCTGCTTGGAGGCTGATTATGTCAATACACAGGTTCCTATCCACTTGGTTTTGAACAGAATTTATTTTATTTATGTGCATTAAAAAAAAAGGCAAACAAAAAAAACCAGCACAATTGTGGTTGTTCTGGTCAGTGCTGATTTTTTTCAGTGAGCTTGGTTTGGTAGTTAGGGAAATAGCACTCTTTGTTAAAACTCTAATAACTAATCAGTGTATTCGGTGTGATATTTGTTACTAATAACTTGAAAGGAGAAACTCCTGTGGAATCCAGGTCCTCACGTGAAATAAATACTTCTGGTAACACCACCTTGATTGGATATGACAGTTTGCATTAGCTAAGAATATTGTTATGTTTATGGCACTACTTGCAAAAATCATTTTCTAGAGTAGGGTGTTATTTTTCACATAATATGTAACACAGTTTTCTTTCTAAAGTAATGAAAAATTAAATTAAACTCCATAGAGTGGAATGAAATACAGGCTTTAAATTAGCAGGAAAGTAATTCTTAATAGCTTTGTCAGCTCAAAGAGCAGTTCCAGTTCACAAAATCTCTATCATGCTAATGCTACCCATTAATTTGGCCAGTGCTTAAAAGGCAAAAAAATTGACTTTTGCCCCCATAGGTTCTTTATTTTTGTCTTTATGTTTAAAAAATATATATTGTATCAAGAAATGTTTTAATATTCTAATCCTAAATCCTCCTGTTCTTAGTTCCTTAAAATTGTAGAATTTATATCCTGTTCTCCTTGTAAAGCAGTAGTGAAAAAATACTGTAAAAATACTTGGAAGGATTGCAAAACCTGTTAAATTATGGGTCTCTTAAGACTGAATTTCAGGTAATCCTATTCGTGAGTTTACAGTTTTATGAACTGATTTTAAAAAGTAAAGTTATATTGGTACTAAAATTAACTATTGAATTGCAGGGGACACTAACTGAATTGTTTGAGAGCTATTAAATTTCTTTTTCTTGAAAGATAAATATATCATTTAGAAACAATTACCATTGTTTCAAAATTATGTGTAGTTGTTCCTTATTTCCACAATGCAGTCCTCAGTCTCTCTGCCATAACACCCCAAAATTTACATTGCACAATGCTATCCTGTTATGATGCAATGTCATCACAGTGGAAAAAGGATGAATAAAATGAAAAAGTACCTTGTGACACAAGCAGATGGAAATCCCTACTAATATGAAATTTGACCATTTAACTCTTCAAAACTTGATTGCACAAAAAGTCTTGAAACAAAATGAGCTTTATTTTTTATTTTTTTTTCTTTTTTGAGTTCAATGATACACAGGAGATGAAGATTTCATTTAGGTTTCAAAAAAACAAAGCCAAATTTGGCCATTAGGATCTCAGCATTTTCTGAAATCTCTGGGGTAGTACCTTGGAATTCTTTCCAGAAAGTCCTTGTTTTCCACATTAGTTATATCTTACCAGTTTTGTGAACAAAGGATGAGTTATGTGCTAAATGTTATTCACCATTGCAGATAAATGTACTCCACAAGGAAACTGCTCTAGATTGTTCTTTTTGTTTTGGTTTGTTTTTGTTGTTTTTTTTTTTTTAACAAACAAACAAGCATTCTTGTTAAGACTAAAAGCGCACTTTGAGAATACCTGATATTTTGGAACAGTTTCAACATTTTACCTCTAGTGCAGAATGGTTTATGAGGCATACTCTCAAAAGTACACAGAGATGCAGGTACGAGAATACCTGGCACATCTACACAGGAGTCTCAGCTTTACTGTACGTATGGCAGCACGTTCACCAGTGCAGTACAGATGGGCCTCAGCATGCCTTGGCCAGACCTCTAACCATATCTGCTTTCAAAGTGATATCCCCAGAGTTGTGTCCAAAAGAAAATTTGCAGGGGTGAAAGTGGGTAGTCTACTTCTTAGACTCTTTTCAAAAGAGAGTTAGGATTTTGGAACAGCCTAACTTCAGCAGCAAAGAAAAATGAGATCAATATGGAGGTGGGGGAGTGTACCAGGTTTTCGTCTGCCTCTACATATCTCAAGGACATTATAGATATTGCCTTAATTTCTGGTAGTTCAGGATATCTTTGAGTTCTAGCTTACAGGCAAATGCTGCTTTCAGAATGTTTTTAGAGGTAGGAATACAGAGGACAAACTTGCCATATGTAGATCTGTGTTTACTTCACAAAAAATCTTGGTCTGCAGAAAATGCTATATATCTATACAGTAAATACTCATAGATTTGCAACAAATATTTTGATTTTTACTTTAAATGCACATTTGAATCATGGCCTGCTGCCTTTAACATATTAAGAATGAAATTTTTGTGGCATAGCACTCCACTAACCTTTCCCTGAAACATAACATGCTCATTTTCACGTTTTCCACAAAAATCTGTCAAAACAGAAATTTCAGCAGTGTTCCAGAAAGCCATCTTTCATCCTAGAACAAGCACATACGAACACCTGCTCTTCCATGCTAGAAAAGTCTCAGAGGCAGAAGAAGAGGCTCTCATGTGAATCCAAGGATTACTCAGCAATGCCTGCTGCTGTCTTGAGCAAACACATTAGTCTGTTGCTTAAAACAGATGCAGGTCACGTTCTCTGGGCAAACAAGTGCAGACAAGACTGTTCAATTGCCATCTGTGCTTAATCTGTCACTAAAGAGCAAACAAGGGTGTTCCAGCCTTTCAAAGGAAATGCTGACTGGTAGGAACATGTGCCAAATTAGAAGGCCCTCCAGTCACAAGGCTTCCTTCAGTCGTGCCTTCTATTTGATTGCTTTCTTAATTCCTTCTCCAAGGCACTTAGCTTTATTTTGACATTTTACAAGGCTGTTCATCTTATTTGGTATGTTCCTTTCTCTTTATTTTTTTTTTTTAAGACTTTAAAAAAAAAATATTTTTATTCTTGAGGTAAAAAGACATCCATCAAATAATCCTAATTTTAAAAATAATTATCCTTGTTAAAATGACAACTCAAACAGAAATATGTCCCAGTAAACCCTCATTCTGAGCAGTGAATGAATGAATTTTAGCCCCCAAAATTTTGCAAATAATGAAGAGATTTATAATCAATTAATCTAAAAATTGAATGCTTATTTGGCCAAGATAGTTATCTCAATTATTATAGGCATTTATTTAAAAGATTAAATGCTAAAAAGATTAAAAAATCCCCTTGAAGATTTTTTCCCCAGTTTGCTACAGAAGTTACGTAATTTCTGGACATGTCTGTTCTAATTACCCATCTTCTTGCTAAAGAAATCCTGTTTTTTAAAACATGATTTAACAGAGTATGTGCTTAGGGATGTAAAAATGCACAAGAAGTACTTTCAAGCTACTTTAATATATTATCTCAGGGTTCTTCTAGAGACAATTCACATTGGAGCATGTTTTCAGGAGAAATGTTCTGCCAAAACCATTAGTTTGCCAGCAGGTTTTTTAGTCCTCTTTTTTTTACACTAGAGATACTTCTGTGGATTAAAAGTAGACTTTACCCTGCCAAAATTCATCTCTTCTCTGCATCTCTCCTGTGTATACACTAATTCATGCAGCTCCCTCTATCTTATTCCCCATCACCAAAGAAAGAATGTAATTTCACAAACCATGTATTATGACTCAGCTACAGTAGCAACTATAAAAACATATTAAATTGCTTTCTCTCTAGAGGCAAGACATCTCTTTGATAATTAGGCAAGACAGCAGAGAAAGTTGGTGAAAACAAGTTCAAGATAAATCTCCCTGGATTTCAAATAACATGGATGAGATGTATACCTTCTATAAAGTGACAGAGTTCCACTGATTTAAATGATATCCTTATTAATACAGGCTGAGAATTAAGCTTGGTATGTTTTGGGTTATTGTACTTTAGCTAACAAACTGCTTAGCTACCTGCTGTCATGGGCTGGGCGACGAGCAAGAGAAAATAAAATATAAATAGTCAGGCAGTTTAATTCCCCAGGCGGTTAGTATGATGTAACTTGATCCTGGTTGTATCATGTATTGATAATTCAGTTTCTCTCTGAACTCCCCAGTAGGGTCACTGAAATCGCAAAAGGAGAATAATTTTGTTGCACCTTCCATTCTGCTGAAAATGTACAGCAAACTGGACAATTTGCTAGCTTTTGAAAAGTCTTCATGAGCTTGATTTCCTACAAAAGAAGCAAAACTATGAAGAGAAAGACTTCTAAGGAGAACAGATAGACTTTTTTTTTCTTTACTCTGCCAGTGCATGAAGTCCTCATGAACCTTCCACAACCTTGCAAGCTTTCTGGCCAAGCTCCTCTTTTTTCCTGGAACTTACTGTTATGTTTCAAAATGTCTCCATCTCCTCAGACAAGTGATTATAAGTAGGTTTTCTTCTAGATTTAAGAGCAGAGACATCCCTAGCATGTATTTTGCTGAGCCTAAAAGGGAGAAGATTCAGCCCTAGAATGGTAACACTTTTTTGTGTGTGTGCAGCTTTGCCAAATTCAGTGGCATATTGCATCAGCTATTGGCATCTCTATAAATATCTCTCTATGGTTTTTTTTTTCAGCCTATCGACATAACTGTACTTCATATCCAGGATGGTTTTCGGCTCCCAAGCTCTGTTCTATAGAGGCAATGACATTAAAAAACAGCGAGTGGATTATTTTTTGTAACTCTCTAAAATATTTCTAAAGCAGCTTTCCTGTACTCTTTGGGATACACCAGAACACACGGCAGCAGCATATAACGGTCATTTTGATCAGTCTTTTGGGAACTATGATGTAACTTGATCCTGGTCATATCATGTATTGATAATTCAGTTTCCCCAAACTCACACTAACAGAAATGAAAAAAATATTTGGAAAAAAAACCCCAAAATATGTTACCTTTTGCTTTTAGCAGAATCTCTCTGCTGTCACCATTGTTATTTTGCAAACAATGACAGTTTGTCAGTGTGACCCTGGACAATATTTCTGTTTTGACCAACTGTGTTTTCAGGCAGGAAAATGTTCTGTTGGACTCTCCAACTAGCTCTCCATATTACAGCTGAGCAGATGGAAAGCTACTTCTACTACTCCCACCAGCAGTGAGATTCAGGGGGTTGATGCTTTTCAATTCCCAGGGATTTTTACTGGCTTAAAATTTTTCTCCTCCCACTCCCAACCCTCGATCCTTTTTGGGGCTGAAACCAGCTTTTCTCCTGTTTTTCAGTTCTTGCTTCTTAGTAACAGTTAAAAATACTCCCTACTCCAAATAAGAGCTGGGATGACCCCAAGATACACAGATACTTGTATTTCTTCTTCAGTGTGCTTTCTAAACAGTTTATGAATGGACTAAACACACTGACATATCAAGTAAAAGATCATTCTTTTACGTGTAGAAAAATCAAAGCTCAAAATTGTTCAGCAACTTAATTCTCATCATTCAACAGGCCAGGACTGGAGTGGAGATGAAAACTCAGGTGTTAGATGGCTGTGGGCACATTTTTCATGCCTTCCTGAACTATTTTGTCTCTTAAGTCTAAAACTATTAAGGCTATTAAGCTATTTAGGATTTGTCCTAGGAGGACTGTCCCTTGGATGCCCAAGTAATGTAGTGCCTTAGTGCTCAGGTGTCATTTCTTAGGGATGCTGAAAGCATATTTTAAAGTTGTAGTCTAGTCCTTTCAAACTGCTGTCACTTGGGGCAAAAAGCTCTGCTAACAGAGAAGTGTTTCAGTGCAAGGAATGAAAGCGCAGATCTGACAGTAAAGCTACAATCAAGAAGAAAACCTTCTACAAAAGGCCTGCCGCTTTCTTAATGAAAAACATCCGCTAATCTAACGATGCTGAAACACCTCGGCTCCCCTGTTTTGCTGCTTTCTGAATGCAGTGGGCTTGTGCCGCTGCTGGAAAAAGACCCGCAGTCGGGCTGGGAGGTGGAGCTGCCGGAGCTGGGAGCAGGGGCAGGGGCAGGAGCAGCAGCAGGGCCGGGACCGGGACCGGGGCAGGGGCAGGGGCAGGGGCAGGGGCAGGAGCAGGGTCCGGCCGGGGCCGGGGCCGGGGCCGTGGCCGAGGCCGGAGCAAGGGCCGAAGCGGGAGCAACTCTCCCGCGCGGGGCCGAGTTCCTGTGCGCGCAGCGCCGCCTGGCGGAGCGGGGGAAGGCGCCGCCGCCGCCCGGCAGCCGCCCCGGCTCTCCTGCCCCCCCCTCGCCCGGGAGGCGGGCACGGCTCTTTCCGGAAAGCAACGGCAGCACGGGGGGCGAGGGGCTGGGAAGGAGAATGTTTGTTCATACACAGAAAAAGAAGGAAAAACAAAGCAAAACAAAACAAAGCCACCACGCTTAATTTCGTCAATGCGGCCTGCTCTGTTGTGTCACTGTGCTGCCTCTGTTACTACTTCAAGATTTCCATCCAGATTTTTCACATTCAAGAGGATTTCAAAAGATAAGCAGATAATTCAAGACACAGTTTTGATCCCGTCTCAGAAGAAATGGTACAGTACTGGGATCACAAATTTGTCACAGCTAAGTATTGCAACTCAGTCCGCTGACTGAAAATGTCGTAACTCGTGGGTCTGGACAGCTTGTTCTTACCTAGATGAACAAATTTTCCATGAGCATCTTAAATAGTGAATGCATCTTAAATAGTATCCTGCTAATATCTCCATAATGCATGCATTAGTCTGCAAAAATGTTGCACCGATTTGAACTGTAATGCCTCAGAAATCACCTTTTGATCTCAGGGCTAAAACCAGCCGTGCTGCGGACAAGGCGTGGAGTTGAGCTCAGTGTGACCTAGAGAATGTACCTTGCACTTGCAGGGCTGAATCTCATTTTAATTTCCCTTTGTGTCTGGACCACGTTCTTAAAGCCCCGTAGGGAACAGGTGACACTGTAGATGTCTAAAGTTAGGTGGGATGATTCCCATCTCAGGCTTAGGTGTGAAAACTTCGGCGCAGACCAAAGCTTGTTTATTCCATCTGGTGTACTGCTGTGTTCTTCAGAATATGTTTTTATTCAGGTGTAATTTCATGGGGGAACAATTGCTTCACATGTGTTCAGTTTTTGTTGGTAGTTCACTATTTTGTAGTTTTAAGCACTGCCTATTATCAGTGGTATATCTCCACCCCATCTTCAAGTGCTTGTAACTTTGCCAAATTAAGCATGGAATTGAAATTTTCCATGTTGGGCATCTTCCTCAGTTTAACTTTTGGTAAACTTTTAAACAAATTTGTTTAGTTCTTTCTGAGAAGAAGGCTATGAAAATGTGCCCTGTCTCTGTTCAAAATCCTTCTTTTTCAACCTCCTGTACTATAGAGCAGTAACTTGATGTTGAACTGAAGAATGTCTTTTTTTTTTTTTTTTTTTTTTAGGCCATACCTCTTCTGCTGTGCATGAAAAAAAATCACTCATTTTTCTTCCATCTATGAATCTTTAAAGAAAGTGCAATTTAGTAATGACTATAAGAGACTTACGAAGGTTTTGCAGTTTGACTGTCTGAGGATTCCACCTGCTCTGAGCACAGACGTGCTATCCACGTGGACACACACATACCAGCAGGTATGCCATTGAGGGCCTGGAAGGGTTCCAAAGGATTCGGGCAGCTCTGATCTGTTGCAGGCTGAGTTAGGGCTGGGGTCTAAACTCGGAGTAGGAAGCTTCTTTCTGTTCTGTGGGACCCTGTGCTTCTACCAAGTAATGTAGGAGGAGAAAATATTTAATATGAACCTAGAGGGTAGAGAAGATGGATCAATCAAGGGAAGGAAAGATAGACAGTTTGGAACAAAGGGTCTGAAGCTGCATCTATAGTACTAGATAAAATGGGCTTCTCTGGCCTTAAGACCAACTGACACAGCATAGCTTATTTCTGTATAGCTCAAATCCCTTCCCAGCCAAAACAGGATGGCTGCATCCAGATTGGAGGCTTTGAGTGGTCTCCAGCTCACGCTAACTCCAAGTATTGCCTGGAAGACCACTAGTTCATTCAGGCCAAAATTTATGCTGGACTAGTTAATGGTATGGAGAGCTTCACAGCAATCTCTTGAGCATTTTAGGTTTCTAGTGTAGATGAAGGCTTGTGGTGAGAGCGAGGTGGGAACAGGGAAAAAGTTCATCTGCTCAGTCTGGGAATATTAGAGGAGAAGACAGAGGAAGGGGACTAAATACAAAATGGGAGACTGGGAGAGAGCTGGCTTTGGAAAATGTGCTCACAATGAATAAGGGTTCCTGGATGGGGAAGGCTGGGATCAGAAAGTAATTTAATTGCAGTCTTTGTAAACAACTATATCATGTTCAAATGTTGTATAATCATCTCCTAAACATATGTCAAAGCAAGGTGCTGAAATCTCTATTCAGGTGTAGCAATAACAGCAGTCAGCACAGAATTATAATCAGTCTAGAGCTTTGCAGTCCCAGACTAGATTTCATGGATTTTGAAGGAGGTTACATTTTTTGTATTTTTGTAATGATATCAATACATAATTGAACATAAAGCATGTGGTTGTCTCACTTGCAAAAATAAAAACTTTATTACATTGCTTGGATTTCTTTTAAGCATACCCTTAACACCGCAATTTCTTAAATTTATGTGGCTTAATCTGTAAACAATTACAAGTACTGTTTAATATTTACATTTCAGATGTACATTCTAAGCTACACCTCCCATTTAAACTGTAATTCCTGAAGGAATTCTGTTGCTTTTCAAAAAGTTCATTCATGACCACTAGGAAGGTAAATGCAAAGGAGCACAATTATTCAGTCATTAATGGTGTGGAGCTGTGTTTTCAATAGAATAGGTCGTTTATTAGAGTGGTGATTAACAACTACTTTCTGTTGTCAAAGGAGAGCAACACAGCCAAGGTAAATTGCTTACAAAATCACACAATGGCTGAAGTTAGGAGGCCCCTTTGGAGACTGTAGAGTCAAACCCTCCTGCTCAGAACAAGGTCTGCTAGAGCAGGTTGCCTAGGACCATGCCCAGTCAAGTACTGAAGATCTACAGACGGAGGCTCCACAGCTTCTCTGGGCAGTCCCTCACTGAGGTGGTCAGTCTTTCTCATACTTAAGTGGAATTGCTTGTATTTCAGTTTGTGCTCATTGCTTCTTGTTCGTTTACTGGGCACCACTGAGAAGAGTTTGACTCTGTTCTTTACTGCCCTCATTAGGCATTTATATATATTCAGAAGATACCCCTCAGCCTTCTCTTCTCCAAGCTGGGCAGTCTCATGTCTCTCAGCAACTTGTCATATGTCAGATGAATCCAATCCCTTAACCATCGTCCTGGCCCTTCACTGGACTCTTTCCATTATATTCATGTCTCCAGACCTGACTCAGTCTGACTTTCTCTCAACAGCTTTTTTGTATCAGAGTAACATGAACATTGAATAAGGATGGGTGCACCCCAGATCTTCTCTTTTAAAGGCTCTCTTGATAACTCTGTACGATTTTTTTAGGAGTTTTCTCAAGGGACCGGAAGGGTCTTTCAGGCACCCGTCCTCACACCCAATATAGATTCATTCGCTTGTCACAGCGAGTCACTATGACATCAGAGCTGTAGGATAAACTATCTGTGAAGGAGACATGGTGCTTAGCTGAGTCCCTGGTGGTGTAGTCACCTTACTGAAGAGTTAGCTAACTATCTCTCTGAACCTTTCAATAACCTATGTGGTCATAGCTATTTCGTATCAATACATCTGTTACCAACACTGTCCTAGCGACAACGTGCGCTCAATTTCTAATATGGTTACACTAGAAAGCTTCAAAGAAGAGATTATAAAAATTTCTGAAGATGAGGATGATACTGTTCTCTCACCATTTCATTGCTCAGTGAGTTCAATACTTGCTTAGGATTCAGGAGACCTGAGTGTCCATTCCTCAGTGTGACCTTAGTTTGTTCTCTTGATTCTGTAAAACTTTGTAGTACCATAAATTGCACACTGGAGCACAGATAGAAATCCAGATATCTTATCTCTTGAGGTAATATGCTAAACTAGAGTCTGCAAGGTTGTTCTCAGCTTATTTTTGATCACTGTTTGCATGTAATACCTAAAATTAAACACCAGTCAGTCTGATCTCTTGTATCTGGCACATGAGACCGTGGAAAGGAAAACAGGCTGCATCGCTGTGCTGCTTGTACAATACACTCCAGGGAGAAGGAGCAGAAGGTCATAAATAGTTCTGTCAATGTCACATTCAGTAAATGAAGAATAGGACTTCATTTTCCAGCACCACTATCAGGAAATAAGAAATAGTAAAAATAGTCTTGCTGCTTCATTAATGTACAATGAAGCGATATTGGCAGGTCTGTGGAGTGTCATTAATGGCATTCATAGCAATACACCGTTGGCCTCATTTACCAAATTAACTATATATTTATTTAGGTACAGTAAAAATATTTGTGATTTAGATTTTTATGTAATGAGCTTTTTAATGTAAATGTCAATATCAAGATGATCTTTATGAACCTTCAGATGTCACTAGAAATACTTATTCAGACACAGTTCACAATAAATTAATGTTTTAGAAAGTGTGTATTTAGAAAGGAGGCATTAAGAAATGTTATTCAGGAGGCTTAAGAAATGTTATCCTTATATAAATAATTCACATTTTTATTCTGTTGATGTGCAACATATTTGAAAGCATTTACATGCCAGCTTGAAATTATTAGATATTGCTTTTTTTGCAGAACTTATTTTAAATAAAAATGTAGTTTGATAAACAAGATCAATTTGAAATGTTGCCATAAAGTTAGTGTTGCTTTAGTCTCCTACCTGTGAGAGCACTTTAGAGTAAACTATTTTGCTGTATTAGCCCACATCTCAGCTACTGTTTTTCATTGTGGGTTCCTTATGTCTAGCTCATGTCCTCTTGGGACACTATTGTAGAAAATCTTTATAGCAGAATTTGTTGTAAGAACATTTTCCACTTTCTAACTTCTTGTCTTTCTCCTATGCACATTGCTAAATTAAAAACCAAAATTTTCCTTGTGCTCTTGAGACAAAATGGTATGCACAGACAACACTCATCTAACAACCATAGTTTCTTTTGTCAGAAGATGAAACTGTTAAAAATGTAATATTTTTTCCCCTAGAAGCATTTTAGACTGAAATCCAATATTTAAAGCATGTTTTCCTGTATTACTGAGCTATACAACAGAGTGGCTTTTCGCAATCATATCACAAGAGCAGATGAAATAGATGAAAAAATCAGATATTCAAAACTTAAGCTTTAAAAAGTTTTATTTCCAGATTACAAGTACTTCCAAAAGATTAATTAATAATGACAGAAGTAATTCTGAAGAAAGGCATTTAAACATTATAACTGAGCTCATACCCAGGACATTTTAAAACAGTCTCTTGCATGGTAACACCTGAGCAATAGTGTCAATGGTCCATCACTGAAGTCAAGAAATGACACACAACTAGACTGTGAATGGGGAAAATATGCTGTAAGAAATTCAGACTAGTTCGATTGTGTAGCAAAATTATAAATATTTTCTACTAACTGTGATGTATTGCATTCTTATCTTTTCTAGTAAAATAACAAAACAGAGAAAAGGAATAAGTAATTCCAGCTTCATAGGGCACTGTTATTTCAATTATCAAAGAACTTTTAAGTAAGGAAGACAATTTTTTTTTTCCCTGAATTTCGAATACTAATTCATAATGCTTGAAATATCAATTTCACTGTTCTATGGTAACATTATGAACTGTTTGTTAAACTGTGATCATGTAATATTACTGGTCTGTATAAGTAGAAAAAAAACAATTAAAAAAACCCAAACAAACAGACAAAAAACCTCAGTATAAAACATGGAAATCTGAACTTCCTGTAATTTTCAAAATGAAGCCAGTGAAGATGTAATAAGTAATAAAATCTGCATTGGGCTACATCACTACTCATTTTAGCAGAAACTTGTAGCTAATACACTTACTCCAAACTTCATATCAGCTATGATACCTTCTTACAGAACAAAATCTGTGGATTTCTCTTTTCTATTGTCAGAAAGAACAGTTTTCTTCTGTCATTTTTTTATAAAGCACATATTTTCCAGCACATTGGAACTGAATTTTGCATCAAAATACATCGTCCAAGAATACAGTACAAATCTGACAGAATACTCAGTTTGACCAAAATGTCAAATTTGGAATGATTGCTAGCATCATGTCATTTGTAATTTTATCAAAGTATTTCTCCAGACAGATTCACTCTTACATACACCTAAAAATTAATTAAGAGGGGGAAAGAAGGAAAACACTTTTCTAATGTCAGACAATCTTATAAATCATCCTGATAGGGAAAATCTACCAATCTCTCCTTACCCATAAAGGAAAGTAAAGATTTTTATCTGAATCTTATAATTTAAAAACAGCTAAGAAGATTTGAATAGAAACATTGTGAAATACTTGAGAAGTAAATTTGAAATGCTTTTGGAGAAATTCCCTCTTCTGGTCTTGTGACACTCCCGTTCTTGTTAACCTTCCAGCCTAGAATAGACTAGACTACACTATTTCAGTTGGAAGGGACCTACAATGGTCATCTAGTCCAACTACCTGACCACTTCAGAAGTGACCAAAAGCTAAAGCATGTTGTTAAGGGCAGTGTCAGGGCACAATGCTGACTCACATGGAGCCTACTGTCAACCAGCGCTCTCAGATCCTTTTCTACAGGGCCATTCTCCAGCTCCCCTCTCCCAATTTATACTTGTGCTCTGTCATAGGGCTATAAACCTTACACAAATTGTTTTCTTCATGATTAGCAAAGTTTCAAATCATTCTTACAGGCACTAAAAAGATGGAAAATTACACTGATTCAGGAATAAATTTAGTAACATTTTAAATTAAGTATGGGTTTGAGAACTCTAATATGAAGTAGCAGCTTCTGCTAGTTAGTTAATGGCATATGAAATCTTACCTTCTTGCTTTACTGTCTCTCTCTGTACACCACCCTATCCCATTACAGTCCATGATACCATCTCAAGGGCTATGACAAGATACGAGGGCTAAAAATGAGGATTTCTTCCAATTTAGAGATTTGCATACTGATAAATGGTCAAGTTCTAATATTCTGAGAGAGTTTCTATTAACTAGTAGTGAAGCAGACTACGAAGGGGTAAGAGCAAAAAGTATTAAATCGTGATGACGTTTAAAAGTGAACTTCAGTAAGAGTATTTGGTATTTTTATACAACTAGTTGGAGAAGAGAACTCAAAGGAAAAAAAAGTAATCCACAGATCTACATGGTGTTCTGGTTTTGTTTAGTGAGGGGGAGCCTAAGGTGGTAGCTTCTGTAGGAAACTGCTAGAAGTTGCTCCTCTTTGTTCAGTGGACTCAGCTGGGCCTAGGGTAGACCCACTGCTGGCCAAAGCCAAGCCAATTGGTAGCAGAATGTTCTGCAATAACGCCTCTGCAATAACGTATTTAAGGAGGGGAAAACAGAAGAGAAAAAAAAGGGAGAAGATGTGAAGCAGCTGAGCAGGGGCAGAGAAGGTGAGGTGCGAGCCTTGTGGGCCTTGCAGGCCTCACCCTCTGGCTTCCTGCTGGGCAGCCGACTGGGCCCAACTCAGCCCGGCCCGGCTGCAAGAAGTGGAGAGGAGATGAGAAGTGAATGAGATGTAAAAAGATCCTGAGAGGTGTCTACCTGCCTGTTGTGAAGAATTTTTCTTGTGAGAGGAACGGCTGCAGACACCAAGGTCAGTGAAGAAGGAGGGGGAGGAGTAATGTGGCTCCTGGCCAAGATTCCCCTGCAGCCTGTGGTGACGACCATGGTGGAGCAGGTTGTCCCTCTGCAGCCCATGGAGGACCCAACGCTGGAGCAGGTGAATGCCTAAAGGAGGCTGTGGCCTGTGGAGGGCCCGCTGGGGCAGTTATTCAGGAGGGACTGCACCCCGTAGAAGAGATGACCCAAGCTGGAGCAGTTTCATGAAGGACTGTGGGAAGGACCCCACACTGGAGGAGGGGAGGAATGGGAGGAGTTCTTCCCCCGACGATGAAGCAGCGGCGTAAAACAACAAATGATGAACTGACCGCGACCCCCATTCCCTCTTCCCCGCTGTGCCGCTCACTGGGGGAAGGTAGTAGAGATACTGTTAAGCTTGGGAAGAGGGAGAGGTGGGGGGAGCTTATCTTGTTTTCTGTCTCATTCTTCCGCTAGTTTTAGAAATAAATGGTTTTCCCCAAATCAAGTTTGTTTTGCCCATAACGGTAACTTTAAGGATTTCTCCCTGTTCTTACTGCAAACCTCGAGCTGTTTTTTCTTCTATCATCTCCTCCTATTCTCTCGGAGGGTGGGCGGAGTGAGAAAGAGACTGCATAGTCTGGTCCCGATCAGGGCTGAGCTATGACACATGGCCACTTAATTCTACCTAAGATATTAAAGAAATTTTAATATGTGTATTTACATATACAACTATATAATTGTACATAGTTGTTTCACACAGAAAGATTGATTTTATTTCTCTTTTTGGTTTTTAGTGGGTAGTTTCACTAGAAACATGAAAAATTGAATACTTCTATAACTGGCTGAGTTTTAGACCTTGTCTCAACTTAGACAAAAGTTAGAAAAATCTTATGACACATTATTCTTTGTCTTGACACATGATTCTTTGTCTGTCCACAAATACAAAGGTCAGAGGCACAGCTTTTCCCATTTTTCCTTCTCCCTGTTTTAAATCTGTAGCCCACATCACCATCATTCTGTCTTAAGCAGCCTCTTCAGCCAAGAGTTTTTGATTACTGCTTTTCTCTTATGATGGCTAGTAGACATACATGATTCTTTCACCTTGTGATGGAAATACTAGTATATTTGTGACGGTTCCCATGGCTACGGTTTCAGTCACCTTAAAAAGTAAAGCTAGGGCCTGTCACCAAGCCTCTTTCTCTTCTTAACCTTTCGTAAAAGGAAAATGATATGAGCATTCATGACAGGTCAAGGTACATGGTCTGTGACTGGGTTGCTGTGCCCCAAATGTGATTTTTTTTGTTCTTTTTCTCCTATTTTGGAGCTGCATTTATTTTGCTTGTAGTATACAATATATACATATGCAAATACATACTTTAGCCATGTTTAAGCAGGTTTTAGTGTGTCTTTATATCAACAAATATATTTATCTAACACATATTCTTTTGTTTTTCTAATGTCCAAAAAAGCCTCCATTCTAATATGTGCTTAAATATATGTTGGGGTTTTTTGGTTTTAATCATCTAGTAAGGCCCTCTGTTTTCAGCAGAACATAGTCATGTACTTAGAAGCCTACTTGAATAGGACATATGTGCCTGAGGGGAACACAAGGTCTCTAAAAGATAAATCTCTCGAGCAGCAGTTTTGACCACTTTGGCATATGCAATGCTGACCTTTTTGTTTTTCTGGTTCTTATTCTGCCAGCCCTATCTCAGCGTCTGTGACTCACTAGGCAGTAGGCAGCAGGGTTAGAAGTGCAGATATATATTTATTTAGGGAGCTGAATGTCCAGAGTTTGTCTGCTCTTAACAGCTGATGATTTTATAAGTCAGATGTTTTCCTAGTGCTGTCACTCCGCTTTAGGTTTCACCGTAGATATCTTCTTGGCACTTCTAGAATTGGCCAGCAGGCTGTGTGCTCTCCTCTTCCTCTTCTATAGATGTTCCTGCATCCTCCTGGGCCATGGAGGGGAGAAAGACCATGAGAGGGAAGTCTTCACCTGCAGGGCTGTTGTTACCACTTTCTCCAAACATCGCCTCTGCCACTTCCTCCTTGTTTGTCCACGTGGACTCATGCTGGTCCATGATGTACTGGCTGGTGTTGTGGGGTGTGCACATCCCTGGCAGGCAGCACCCTGCCATGTTCATGGGGCGGAGGCACTCTCTTGCCTTTCGCAGCGCCGCTGCTGGGACGTGCAAGGTTGTGACCGAGCAGTGCTTCTTCACGTTCCAGAACAGCTCTTCCTTGTGGCCTTCCTCATCGTCTCTGTTAAAGTACCGTTTTCCCCTGTGCTGCCGTCGCTGCCGTCGTCTTCTGCCCCTGCCACGCCTGCTGCGCCGTCGGAGTAAGAGGGGCACGTCATCCGCCTGCACCTGCTGCTGCTGCCCTTGCCTGTTGCCGCTGCCCTCACCTAGCCGTGCCTCCTTGTACTGCTCAGGATTGACTGCAGTGAGTGGTGTAGCATGGCTGGGTGGGCTGTGCAAGGCATGATCTTCTCTCCTACTGGGATCTGGCCCTGCAGGAAGGGCAGCATCTCTGTCACCATGAGAAACATTTAGCTGGGAGGCCTGGAAGGGAGCCTTGTAACTTGCCCACCCCATGCTGACACCCTGCTCTCACAAAGAGGCTTTTCAGCTGGGTTGGCCTGGGGGCAAAATGACAGGCTACCTTGCCACCCCACCTGTTGGAACCAGCAGGGCATGTTATGACATAGGAGTGGTGGTTGTGACAAGGACACTGTCCTTTGTGACATCAGCCTCAGTCAGCAGTGGGGATAGGGCACATCTGCACCTCCATCTCACATAAGCCTAGGACCCAGACAGGGTTGAGATTTGATGTTAGTCAGTCTTAATTTTTGTTTGCCTTAAAGCACCTTGTAAAAGTGAGTGAATGTTGTTCTGGCTGTGTGGCAGAGAAAGATGCAGTGGGGCTAAGTAACTTTCACAAGCTCACACAGAAAGTCAGCACTGCCAAACAGCCCTTCTCACTTACCTGACTCACAATCCTGCATCCAGTCCTTACATCACCTGTTGAAATTAATTCCTGTCCTTCCATTGTGAAAGGTAGCATGATGGATAGCAGGCCTGTCTGAAGATTCATTATTTCTATACATACGATACCTATATCACACCAGATGCTATTTGTAGCATCTCTTTTGTTGGTTTCCTGGGATATAGAATAAATAAATAAATAATCAAACAAATAAATTATTTTTTCTGCTATGGAGAGATAAAAAGGTTTATAAAAGACAGGTTGAAAATGGGTGTTATACACAACACTTATTTATGGAAAAACAGGTGTGTATCCTCATTCTCACCACACAAGGAGAAGGGTGGGGTTTTTTTGTGGCTACGTTTGACTGTGCAAGTTCACAAGGCTTATGTAGCTAGGAAGAAGTAGGGATTTATTGTTTTATCCCCCTGTGCATCCACTGATATTGTCAGATCAGGCTTATGGTTTCATAGTGAGTGATGGAAATCCACTTTTAGACCAGTATCTGTGTCCATCTTTTACTGGGAGCACGACTCTGAATTTTCATATTTAATGATTAGAGCTTCTGGATAATATTATGCCCTGGGGCATAATATTTATTTAAATACAAAATAAGAAAAATAGTACTGTATTTTGAAAAACATAAATTATTTGTTTGCAATATTCCATGCAAAAAAGGATTTTTTCAATTTTTTTATATTCTAGGCTAATTAAAAAAACAAACAAACAAACAAACAAAAAAAAACCCCAAACCAAATTCACACAATGTTCCTTTGTTTTTCTCTTGAAAGGGTTTCCCATTCGTTCAACTTTCATTCAAGATGAAAGGAAAAAAAAATATGCATAGGATTAAGCTTACCAAACATAAACAAAGTCATGTCTAGCCTTAATGTTAGGCTTTGGTGTGACAGCAAGTGTTACTACTTGTTAACACACGATGGCAGCAATAGTCTAGGAAATTATTAACACATGATGTACATTAGTAAAAAGAACTCTCTCCCCACCTTTTTTTTCTAGAGATAGCTACGGGTTCTGCTTATGATTCTTAACAGTTGCTGAGCTCAGCTCCACAGAGAAATGAAAAAAACTTTAAAAAAAAAAAGGAAAAAAAAGGAAGGTTCGTAGTCTTTACTTAATCAAAATGGCCCTAACTTATTCCACATACAGTTTGTGATCTTAAACTCAATGTATAAAATGGCAGTCAGGTAATGTCATTAACCATACTGACTCTTTGGAAAGTGTTCTCTGGCTTATCATCTTAACTATAGCAGGTTCTGTACTCATTCTTTACCTCCTGGTCAGATTGTAGCACTTTGGGGATCTTCCCAAATCAGAGGAAAGATTTATTTAGCAGCCTGTTCAGCTAATAGTGCTCCCTTATCTGTGATCAATTTTGAGTGAGCTATCAAAGGTGCTTGCTGGAGAGACATACCAACTAATCAAATACAACTTTTTCCAAACTGCATTGTCACTTCATCTTAAATATGTCAAGGAAAAGTCTTTTAAATATGCAAAAGTAGTTTAAGAAACATAACGATCAGTTTGATTGGATCTGATGTCAGTACTTATCTTCTTGTTGAACACTGACAGCTTCAGCCTTTCTGCAGAATGTGTCTGCAGGTATTTCCTTTCAGATGAGCTCGGTGATAGACATTTAACATCAACTCTCCGTAACTTAAAGTAATTGCACAGTGCTGAATGGTTGAGAATTTCATGGGTCTCCCAAGCTGAGTCAGATTGGTCCTGTGGCTGAAGGAACATTTGTTCTGATGATGATGGGCCACAGAGGAGCACCTCTCCTGTGAGGACAAGCTGAGAAAGTTGGGGCTGTTCAGCCTGGAGAAGACAAGGCTCCAGGGAGACATTATAGTGGCCTTCCAGTACCTATAAGGGGGCTTATAGGAAAGATGGGGAGAAACTCTTCAGCAGGGCCTGTTGTGATAGGACAAGGGGTAATGATTTATAAATAGAGGGAGGTAGATTCAGATTAGATATTAGGAAATTTTTTTTTACAATGAGGCTGATGGAACCCTGGAACAGGTTGCCCAGAGAGGTGGTGGAAGCCCCATCCCTGGAAACATTCAAGGCCAGGTTGGACGGGGCTCTGAGCAACCTGATCTGTTTGGAGATGTCCCTGCTCCTTGCAGGGGGGGTTGGACTAGTGGGTACATAAACTGTATTACCTCTGGTAACAGTCTCATGCTATAAGGGTAGTGTAAGGCCTGATCAATTAAGAAAATCAGAACAGAACATATATTTTCAGACTGTGGATTCAGAATAAGTGGAAATACCATTCTACAACTTGGAAAATGGGATGAAGCAAGTCTGAAGACAATGCCATACCCACTGTGTCGTAGTAACCAACTGGCAGGAGCTGCAGCTGTTTTGGCTATGTTCTGTGGCACTAAGGTCCTGTAGCATGGAAGGCATCAGACACCTCACTTAGTGTCCCACTCTGGAGCCAGCAAGTCAAACATTGCAGATGTTTTCTGCAGGCACCCAAATTCCGTGTTATAAGAGTAGAACATGCACAAAGGATCAAGGGAGAGATAAAGAAATGAATTCAGTGAAGCACAGACAATTTCTTCAAACAGGACTTGGCTACAGAAAAGCTGGGAATCACCAGTTGTTTGGCTTTGTTTTTAAAATTATTTTTTATTCTTTATAGACTTTCAAGGTTCTTACCCCAATGTTGAGTATTTCACAAAGACAGTTACCTGCAAATCTAACTCTGTCATTTGTCACTCAGGTATGCCAGAGTCTAAACTCTGCACATAAAGGATATATATGCTTTTCAGACTAGGGGCAGAGAATTGAAATTAAAGTGGTACACTTGCCGCCTTCTGTTGTAATTGTACCCTTTTGTATCTCATGAATTAATTTTGAAGCAATTATTTGATGTTAGGGTGGTCCTAAAATTTCTGTCTGATTTGGTTGCTGAGAGAAATGTTTGCATTTTCAACTTCAGAGAAGTAAGACTCTTACTGTGTTCTGGCTTTCTTACTTCTGAAAACTCACTCACCTGGGTACACACTCTTTTATTTACTATGAGTTTTCTATTTTATTCCTGAAATTTGGGTTAACCTTCCTTCTTCTTAATAAATGAGAACCCTAAATTTCATAACGTCACCTCTGAAATAATTAAAGAAACTCATGCAAACATCATTTTTAAATGCAACCAAATAAGAGTGAGGATACTGTTCTTGCAGATGTTAACAGTATGAATGGTGAAAGGTAGCAGAGTCAGTGGCCAAAACCAGAAGAGATTACTATTTTTGCCTCTTACAATATAAAGGGGAACACAAAGGATATTCTATATATATATAGTGAACAAAAGTGAAAATATAGTGAGTGTGCTTGGCTTTGTGAACTTGCACAAGAATATTGTCCTTAATAATGCTTTTGTTCATTTGGGTTTTTGTGTGTTTTCCCTAGGAAGCAGAGACTTATAGTATGGGCACAGGTCTGGGCACAGTCTCTAATGCTTAGTTTTTTCCATTACACAGTTTTTCAAGGCTCTTAGTTGTTCTGGTTTTGTCTGGCTTTTGCTAAAATCAATCAGGTTCATGCACATTCACTTTGTGAAAGCAGCATGAAGATAACTCGAGTAGAAAATTTCTAAAGTCTTTTCTCTCACAAAAGTCAGTGGAAAATGACAGTTACACTACTGCTTACGGCCTTGAAAATATTCCCTAGGAGTCTTCACAGTCATTGGAAACAGAAGTCAGTAAGAATAGAGTTGTCTCCTTTCTGCGTCTTCAGTGCTCTTTTTATTTCTGATGTATGCCAGGCATGACATTTCCGACCAAAGGAGATATTATAGGAGTTTTTGTCTGCTTCTTCTTTGGTGCAGTTTTTGGACAACTTCTTTTCATTAAATTTTACATTGACTTTTTGCCTGTATCACACATTCACAATTGCAGAAGTCAGAACAGTTTTGGGTTTTTTTTGTTTTTTTTTTTCACTGACACAGGCATACACTTGGCATGTGCTTGAATGGGGAAGTTGTAAGACTGCTTGAAAGACAAGCACAGACTGAGACTTTATGTTTGGCAGTGCTGTTGCAGGATACTGAACTGCAGAGGAGGAGAAGCTAAGGCTCAGGCAGAGAAAAGTAGCAGAACAAGCAGCCCATGCACTCTGTATGAGGAGCACCTCTCCTAAGCCTCTGAAGAACGGAATTTGGTAGCCATCTTCAGAAGTTCTGTTCACATGAATCATCATAGCTGAGTTCCATGAGACTCAGCCTAATTTGTAATGTGGAACAAAGACTGAAGTTCAGAGAAACCACACAAAAAGAAAAACATATACACAGAAAACTGTGAACTCCCTGGCTAGTTTTCTGCAACTGGATAAGATCTGCATCAAATTAGTATAGCTGACCACTATACAAGGGATGGAGCTCTGGTCTGTGGTTTTGGAGGTTTCTTCCAAGGCAGAGTTTAGAGAGATTATATTCCATTTAGTATTTCTTGACTTCTGGAGTACCATAGTTGATTTTTATCTACCACAGAAATGTCTACTTTTTTTTTTTCACAACATACCCTTTCCTCACTGTCCTCAAACTGAGAGTAGTTTGCAAACCAGTCTTCAAATTGCAGGTAGGCACCATAGAATATGCCTGGGGGCCAGATATCTGAACACCCACATTCTTTTGTGTAATTGGGGTGCACCATTCTTATTATGATTAGCAAGGGTTGCTCTTTCAAAATAATATGCATCTTCCCTGGAACAGATGTGGTATGGCAACAAATCCATTACCATGGCACGGGGCTTGACTTCTGCACAAGAGCTCAGGGATTGATTCAACCTACTGCAGCAACTGTGAAAGGGGCTTTAGTGCTCTCGCTCACTTCCCAACACAATCCATGAATTTTTGTCTTTCCCAGAGCACATGTGCTCCACTGGGAACATGAAGAGCTGGTGATGGCATGGGGGGTGAGCTGTGAATGGAAAGAATCTCTTTAGCATAAAAATAAATGCAGCTAGAGAATAAGACTTCTGGGATTTTGCTGCTGCTCTTCTGCTTTTCAGAAAGACAGGAGAGAACAAGAATAATCTTTCTCTGCTCTCAACCCTGCTTTATTTCTCTCTTCCTTCATTTTGTCACTCCGTATTCCATCCCTGCCTCCCCTAACCTCCTTCCTCCCAGCTCTTTCCCCTACTCAGGTCCCAAAAGTTTTTTGGCAGCACAGTTCTCTCTATTACATTATATCCTGTGACCCTTTGAAAGCTATTTATCCATTTTCTCTCCCTTGGTAGGCAAGTCACTCATTCAAACTTAGGATTTCTTTTGCTTACACCTCTGTTTGCTGGAGAGGAAAGAGCTTCACAATCAGGGTGTGAAGTAAGCAGTGGAGGTTAACATTCATACATACGTTTTATAGGTAACAGAAAACATCTGAGTATGAAAATGCTCCTGTTCTGGAGGAATCTCATATTCAAATTATTTATATTACCCATCAATGTTGCAATAGAGAGTCCTTTTTTTAAAAAAAAAAATACTTTCTCAGGATCAGGTTTTTTTCTGACCATTTCCTTAATTTATGTGATAGTGTTGGGCTAACTACATGGTTACAGCCAGTTCTGAGAACTTCTGCTTACCTGCTAGGCACTCAGAAAATACTACTTGAACGGGAGTGTAAGGCAATGTCCACACCTATGTTAACCATGTGAACTTGACTAAGTAGTTATTTTGGAAGTCTCTGGAGCTGAATTTCTATTGTAGCATTACAAAAACCAATTATTACTGCAAGGTATAAATAAATAGTTTATGAACTTTGGAGGGATAATTTGATACAATTTTAATCTCTATATTCTATTATTGATTCAAGGGAAAGTTCTGTTTGCTAAAGAAAACATACTTTTTGGAATACTGCTAGTACTTTTCCAAAATGAAGGAAAGTTTAAGTAAAGAAGTAGAAAAATGAAAAAAAAATATTTAATTACAGGAAAAGAGGATAAATATTCAATTGTGTACATATATTTTATTTTTATTTCTTTATTTACTGTTTTATAGTTAGATTTTAACATATAAAATCATTTAACTTTAGAATTCTTACATTAGATCTGAATAATTCAGTATAAAATTTTGCATGTACATTGATATTTTATTGCCTTCAGTACAGTTTTTGTAGTAAAATATTTTTCTTGATACTGCTATAAAGCTTATAATTGGGTAAATAATGGAGTTGCCTTTTAGAATTTCATATTATTCTTTGTATCTCAGTAATCAATTTCATTCTTAATAGAAATATTTCCCAAATTAATGAGATTTTTGAATAATGCATCTTGCTTACTGTAGTAGTGAGTTAATAGTTTGTCTTTAAGTATTCTCATAACGTATGACAGTATTGGCTTCTGTCAAAGCTTAGATGAGGTTACCAACTGGCAAACGGGGTAGACACATGTATGCATAAGGTGTTTTGCTCAGGTTGATGGGATTACCGTCCAGTCTGATGTCTTCAAGAGCCCTACGTACATAAGTAAAATCTTTCATTTTGCAGAAAGTGTCTTCGTGCATCTCTTGAATGTTGTTGTTCTAAATAATAATAATAAAAAAAAAAGCTATCAGAATAGTTTCTTGAAAGGAATTATTTACTCTTTGAAGAACAATTTATGGGTGTGTTCTCAGCACCTAGAGAGATACTTGTTTAAACCCAAGAGACCAGGTTGTGGCTGCAAGCAATCAACAGAGAAATGTTCCAAGCACAGGAAGATTTCTTGGTTGGTGCAAGGCTTCATAACTGAGTAACTCAAACCATGTAGCAGAAACAGGCTTTGTAGGAGGGGCCTGGTAGAAATACAGAGCGTTTTCATTTCCAGGATGATACTGAAGAGTCTTATTAACTCAAATTGGAACCGACATAAGCCAGTCCAAGAATGATAGAACCATAATTGTCATACTGATAGCTTGATATGCCTCAGTCTACAAAGGCACGAATTTACAATTTGATCCGTGACAAATTTCTTTCCTCCAGGCCCTCTTACATTAGTTTAACCAACATCTCTATATATACAGGGAAAATTAAATGCTGTAGGTTTTATTCCTTTGTTGTAAACTCCTCTTACATATGTTATTTTCACTGAGATTTTGTTCTTGAAGTGAGCCATTTTAAAAAATGAATAGCTAGAATACAATATTGTCGGAAATTGAAGTTAAAAAGGTCATCTCCTAAAATGAGGACTCTCTGAAAATTCTTCCCTTCTCCATTCCTTTGCTAGTCCAAAAATGGTGTGGAAAAATCCAGCTCACTAGCTTTGGCCTGTAGTACACAGCACTGAGTATTTAATTTACAGGCATGGGCAGGTGAAAAAAATAGTCAGTTTGCAGGCAGAATATTTCTATAGTTTCATCTATTGAATGATAGAAGTTAAATTATACACCATTATTTATGTAATAAACAAAAATATCTTCTGATCATCAAAACTGGGCATTGGTAAAAGAGGAGTTAAAGGGAAAGAAGCAAGAAGCAGAGATGGAAAAGTTTAAAAGGAAGAAATCAGAAACAAAGGTATAGTTAAAAGCAAATACAAAAAATAGTAATACAGAAAGATGATGGATGGGATGTTCCAGTACAGTCAAATGGAAAAGTTTGGTTGAAAAAATATTAGCAACTGGGAATAGTATTCATTAAGAGAATGAAATGCACTGATACAGATACAAACAATATGTAAAGCAACTTTCTTCTAGTATCTAAAAGTATTCTTGTTGGAAGGTTTGTATGATCAATGTGAGGGATTTATGTATTTTAAGTCTCTTAGACTAATGTTGCTCTTGACAGCTGTGAACCTAACTTTCAAGTGTACTAAACATAAATGTAGAATTTTATGTTTGAAATGAATTATATTACAAATTCTAGTAATTAATCCTTAGCTGAGATAAAATTTAATTCTTTCAAAAACTGCATTCACTAGTCTAATGTATGTTTCCAATAGTTTTATTTTAGTTAAGAAAGTATCTTTTTGGATCGAGAGCAGCCCTGAGGAGAAGAACTTGGGAGTGCTGGTGGACGAGAGGCTCAACATGAGCTGGCAATGCGCCCTTGCAGCCCTGAAGGCCAACCGCATTCTGGGCTGCATCAAGAGGAGCGTGGCCAGCAGGTCGAGGGAGGTGATTCTCCCCCTCTACTCTGCCCTAGTGAGACCCCACCTGGAGTATTGTGTCTAGTTCTGGAGCCCCCAACTTAAGAAGGATGTGGACCAGTTGGAGAGGGTCCAGAGGAGGGCCACGAAGATGATCAGAGGGCTGGTGCACCTTTCCTATGAGGACAGGCTGAGAAAGTTGGGGCTGTTCAGCCTGGAGAAGAGGAGGCTCTGGGGAGACCTGATAGCGGTCTTCCAGTACCTCAAGGGGGCCTACAAGAAAGATGGGGGAGGCTGTTCAGTAGGGCCTGTTGTGATAGGACAAGGGGTAATGGTTTTAAAGTAGAGGGAGGTAGATTTAGATTGGATATTAGGAAAATTTTTTTCACAATGCGAGTTGTAGAACACTGGAACAGGTTGCCCAGAGAGGTGGTGGATGCCCCATCCCTGGAAACATTCAAGGCCAGGTTGGACGGGGCTCTGAGCAACCTGATCTAGTTAGGGATGTCCCTGCTCCTTGCAGGGGGGTTGGACTAGATGACCTTTGAAGGTCCCTTCCAATACGTTCTATGATTCTATGATTCTATGATCTTTTGGATAAACAGAAGAAACAGAAAAAGGCAATGGTTACCCTTTACAGTTTTACTTAGTTCTTGAACATGATCTATACAGTCATTACTTTTATAGCCTACCTGAAGATGAAGAACTTGGAGGCTTTCAGGGAGCGGCAATGGAATGTGATCCAAGTTATTGTCAGTGATGTAAAGATGCTGCAGTTCATGCAGATCCTAGAAGATGAAGGAAAAAGGCAGGGGAAAATGAGAGACATTTTTTTAAATCTCTTGCGAGTAATTTTGAAATCTCTCACTGCAATGAGCACTGCTGGATACTGACACATTTTGTTTCAGCATGACATGGTTGAAAAGGTAGAAATTCAAAGATAGTCATGAACTTTAATTTGCACAGACTGAGAACTTTCTGTTAAAGATTTGGTGTTTGGAAAAAAATAAAGGAAAAAATTATTTGAAAATTCTACAGACATAATAATTAGAGATGTAATTTCAATTATGAAGTTCTAAAATGAAAATGCTACCTTACCCGGTCATTATGCAGAAAGACTTCCTATTCCTTCTGTTTTCTTCCTTTTATGACAATCTTACTAGGTTTTGCAAAATGTATTGGTGTTGAAGCAAATGACAACTGCATAAGAAGTGCCTGAGCTAAAAATAAATTTCTGATTCAATTTGGAAATGTTTTGAATTTTCTCTGTTGACTTAGTGGAAGAAGCAGCTTCCTTTGGTAATTATAAAAATTAGAAATCTGGTAATTATAAAAATATATTAAAATATATAAATATATAAACTTGGCCAGGTCAATAAGGCTGAGTAGAATACTCTCATTTTTCCCCCTTTTTACACACAAAAGTTATCATTGTATGTAACTACTTCTTTGAGTGCAGTGTCCTGATTTAATTCTTACTGACAGAACTCTGAGATATTAGGGTGAAGGTTCTTGGCAAATATGTAAGATAAAGGCTGAGACTCCTCCATGACTAAAATCAGGAAAGTGCAGAAGAAAAGTATGCTAGGCCAGAATCTCAATTTAGGGGACTAATTTTTGCCTATCATTCCTATTCCAAACACCTGTCTTATGTTGGACTAGGAGAAAATATCTAATTCATTAACTGCTATCGGCTGCTTCATTAAGAAGCTGTCTTACAAAGGAAGAATTCAGAAATGACTGGTTACAGTTGCCTTCCTAGATGCAATTGAATAGTGCATATGAGCCAGGTCTAACATATGAAACCAGCCTATATTCTATAATGACTTCAGATTTCACATGCAGTTAGGAGCAGTACATGACTGCTTTTCCCCACCAAAATTCTCAAGGAAGGACTATCATTCAGAGGTTCCAATTTCCATGCTTTTCAAGGCAGAAAGAAAATATTTACATTTAATGAATAATCTGGCAAGTTCTCATGTAGATACATGGCAGAGTAAGTTTGAAGCAGTGGCATCCATAGTTTTGCGCTTCCCTCTTTCCTACTTGTAAGGGAATATCAAGCAGCTTTCTGGAGTCTTATGGGTAGTTGGTTCATGGGTACATTGCGTGCCATCACATGACTTGTGTGGGTCTTTGTGAAGAAGCATAAAAAGGGTTCTCATGTCCAGCTGGTAGTGCTCATACATCTGAATCTTTATAGTTTGCCAAGCAGCCAGCACAGTCATGGTGCCTGTAATCTTAACAGTTTTACTATTGTAAAGGGATACCTAGGCTGCTCTTCTGACCACATTCTTTGGAGAGAGGAAGAAAATATTTTCCCATCAAACCCAGACTTACTTTAAATGCCTCATTACGTATTCCCTTGCGACCAAGCCTGTTCTTACTAACATCGATGAATGTCAAGGTAGATGGTAACTCAGGGAGTTGCCTTATCCTATTGTCACGGAGCACCAGCTCCTTAAGTTGGGGCAATCTCCGGAAGGCATCTTCATGAATCTCTGATATAAAGTTTGCAGTCAAATCAATCCTTTTTAAATTGTCTGTCAGAGAAATAAGATACAACAAGACTGTAAGAACATGTTTCCTGAGAGTTTTAAAAATGAAAAAGGCAAATAGGCTATTTAAATTACTGCTGAAGTGTCTTGAATCAGATCCATTCCTGACCTACTATGTGACAGCTCGCTCTCTCTCTCTTTCTAATGCAATAATATATATTTGAACAGTTCTCCTAAGGAAGGGGACCAACATCTCCTTCTAATCCTGTTTAGAAATGGCTGTGTCATTCTTCATGTATCTTTCAGGGGAAGATTTTAAACTTAATAGTTTTAAAATTTTTGTGTTTTCTGCAAATCTTTTAAATGGTCATCCTTTGGAAAAATAACATTTAAAGGGAAATAAACATATTCTCTACCATCTTGTTCCACATGTTTCTTTATTTTCAACATTTTCCCATATATGAGAAATTTGATATATTGACTTTTTTTCTAAAATATACTCAAAGACTTTTCCCAATCAAAAAAAGAAAATGCAAGTTATTTTTGGCAAAAAAAAAAGAACAATGTCTAAGTATCCGTGCATTAATATGCATTAATTTTAAATGCATTATTCTGTGGCTTACTTCTATTTTCCACCCACAATATTCTTCATGGTTATTTTATTTTATTTTATTTTATTTTATTTTATTTTATTATTTTATTCTTATGTTAGCAGTACATTTTGGCCTAAATAAATTTTCTCTCTTAGCATTTTTTCCCCTTGGTTTCTTTATATACCAGTTATGTTCCTTCTCAACCTTCATCTTGGTTTGAGCAAGCCAAACCCTTGTAGTTTTCTTTCATAAAAGGATCTTTGCATTCCCCTAAATTATTGTAGTAGCCTTTTTTTTTGGCACTGATTCCACACTTCTCATTATGAAATCAACAAACATTACACAAAGTTAGGTCTAAAACAAAATCTAAGAATGTGGCTTGATATTCAGGCTGTGAGTGTATCCCTAAACAGTCCTTATCCCTAAACAGGACAGGCTTAATACTTCCTGAAAAAGCAAGTATCTTTAAGAACCTCAAGTAGGAAATGTGAGAATATAAGCTCCCGAAATTACAAATTTTGGCCAGTTTTCAGCTACAAATGTTTTTTGATTAGCAGTTTTCATTTACTGAAGATTTTCCTACATAATTCTGGAGTAAACCAATGAACATATACTTTAAAGCTAAAATTTAAAGGTAAAATTTAAAGGTAAAACTCCTTTCACACAGATACTTTGCAAATATTTGAAAATATGTTTACCTGAGAACTTACCTTGTTTATGAAAACAATACTTTCTAATATGCTACAAATGTTCCATGAGGTCTGGGGAGGGTTTACCTCTCTAAAGCTAATTACAAGTAACAGCAAAAAGATAAATGAATGCTATTATTTCTAATAATTCAAAAAATTAACAGATAATCTGAATTTGAAGTATTGACCTTTATGTTCAAAAGCAGCAAACGACTTTTCCATATGTGCTTTTATGTGTATAATCCTACTATCATCAAACAGTACATTAAATGAATCATTATGTCTTAGATTAGTATGAGCCAGAAATAATAGAATTTATAGCTAATTGCACCAATATTACTATCCATACTTAAGTTAGCAAAGTCGTTTCTGTTGATCTTTCTGATTCTGTTGTAGCGTGAATAGAAATACGTGGTTTTCTTAGGCAATGGTGGAACAGCATCAAGCTCATGATCATCACAGTAGACTGTCGTCCCCAGGCATGTACACAAAAGGCAAGTGGGAAGATCTGTCAAAAAATTTAAAAGGAAATAGTTTGTTACAAAAAACTGTACAAAAATTATATGTAAACTAGTACCATGAAATATCTAAGCACATAATGATAAGATTTTGTTGATGATAAAGTTCACTCCCATTCTGTTTTGATCACCACATCATATAATTACAATAACAAAATTATTAAATCCTGCTTAAAACATTTTTTTTTTTTTAGTGCTTACACCTATCACAGAGTAATTTAACTTACTTTTCTGATACAGTGTTTCTCAGACTATAACAATAGGATATTAGGTGACAGCAGCCAACCAAAGTTCAATTTCCCTCTAAGCTGGCAAGTGTGCACTCCCATCTAGATGGAAAAATAACAGCTGATGACTGAAACTTGCTATGACTTCTCAGGTTTGGTTCTTAAATAATACTTCTGAATAATTTGTAAGGAAATTAATATTTTCCTAGAGAGCTATGGAGAAGAACGTCAATTTCCTTTGTACATTGTCTGATTACATTTTCTGATTCAGAAATTCAACTTAATGAAAAAATTATATATCAGTCTGAGTTAAGGTAACTTGAAGATCTTGTAAACAAAACATTTATTTACTACCAGAGGTTAACAAAAATGAAAAATCAAGTAATTTAATCTCAGTCATAAAACGGCATGAGTACAGTGAATTCAGAGGTTTCTTTTATTGATACTGTTCCAATTTGGTGACAATTGTGACATTGAGTGGTTTGTCTTAATGTAATTTTCAGGAGGAAAAGTTGTAAGTTGTGTGTTGAATTTTTGGTACATCTTTTCTTTGATAATGTGTACAAATCAGCGTATCTGTTTCTCAGCTTTTACTCCCATAGAAATACTTCTCTGGTTTATATTTTCCTCCTCCTTGTAGCAGATGTCTGGTTGGTTGTTCTGGCGTAATGAGTACAAAAATGTTTTTCTTGCAGATTAATTTTTTCTCCAGATCAATTGTAGCTACATGGAAAAATTACCCTCTTAATCTGTGTCAACTACTAACAAGTAGGAGTAACTAACTGAAGGGTGGGCTGTATATATGATGACTTTTCAAGTGAGATTAAGGAGTCAGTGACCAGAATACTCTTTAACTGAGGAATCTCTACTTGGGCTTCCAGGAACAATGTATCTGGAGAAATTATACTCTTTTTATACTTTCCCCAACTTCCTCCACAGGACATTTTAAATCAGCCACGGGAAGTAAGCCTGACACAGGGGAAAAATAAATTGTCACACCTTGAACTGTTCCAGGAAATCTAGACCTAAATGAATGTAGAGTTCAGGATGACTGATATTTTTTCAAAATATTGGAACATAGTATGGGAAGACAGTTTCCCCTTCTGTGCTGTTTTTTTATCTTGGAGGAGTTTTATTTGTCACTTATAGCTGGTGTAGACTGAAAAATGACAGAGATATGGGAAGGATTCAAAAAGGTATCAACAAGAAAAATTAACTTGGCTTGATGTTCCCGAGCCATGTCGTCTTCTATCCAGTACCAAGCCAAGAACAGCAGCATCTGACAGGAAAATATGTTGCTGAAAAAAATAAAGACACAAAAACCATCTGATTTGATATGTTACAGCCTTGAGCCTTCCCTGCATATCTTTAGTTGACGTACTAGTTGATATGCATTCAGTGTTCAAAAATGTTGACAGATACAGAATTCATAATATATAATATTTACATGGAATGTTTTGTAACATCCTGCAACTTTCAAAATTGAAGGAAAGTGTGTGGGTTTTTTTTCAGAACTCTCTTGGGAAAGTCTCATTTCCATTTTTATTTGTTTTGACATCAGTGTATTTTTTTTGCCTGCTCAAGGCTCACTAGTAATATATATAAAAACAAAACTAGGAATGATTAATTTCTCTTCACTGAACACACAGTTTTGGAAGCATGAACTGTTTTTTGTTTTGGTTTGTGTTTTTTTATGACACTCAATTATAGCATTAGAAATAGCAAAAAATAGGCTTTTCCTGTTGTTGCATGTTGATCATCATAAAACACAAGACTCATGACAGTAGTGGATAACTCTATTAAGCTTCAACTACAAGAGTGTAGAGTAGCTGCTAACAAATGCAAATTATTAGCATCACAATGTTTGTGAGAGAGGGACAGATTGTGTTTTACGACTTTAATTCTCCTGTGAGATGTGAAAAGCTCCTATTTCACTATAGCTAGTCAGAAGAACTGAAAATCAGCTTCATCCAAAATTTCTAAATATTTCTTTTTCCTAAACTTCATAATTTCTAGTTTTCTCAGTCAAAAATTGTTCAACTTTTAAATTATATCTTGTAAAAACACATTTATTAAAATTGTGTAATAAATAATTATAAAATAAAGATAGTTGGTAATGATACTGAAATCTAAGTCAATTAAAAAGTATTGGTAGCATTTGCCAGCCATTAGAAAAATTTTCTAATGTTGTAAGTGTTTAAGTGTTAATAAAATTCCATTTGAAAAAATCTTCATTGGTCCAGTCATCTTCATAGTGAAATAGCATGGAAATATTTTGACTAGGCACCTATCTGACTTCAGAGCATCAAGATCGGCATATTATACCTCTCTACACTAAAAGAGGTAAAGAAATTATATACCTCCTCTTCAATGTGAGAGGTATACATTCATAAGTAAGCAAAATTAGCTCACTCAAAAGCAAATCTACATACGCAAAACTCAATCCTCTTTCTTACTAACCATCTTGAGTTTGGGGTCCGAGAACCCCAGACCCCTGTGCTGAAGATCCATCAATTAATTTTGGCGTTGATGCTTCCTCCTCAGCTTCTTCTGTCAATGGTACAGAAGAATAACTCTCTTGAATTATGGAAGGTAGTGCTGTCCCAATCTCTGCCTAGGAAAAAAAAACAAGAGGGAACAGGAAATGTTGCTGTTTACTTCCACTGGCAGCTATTTCTCTTCCAGTTATTCGTATTCTCCCACTAGAGGTCATAAATATTCTGAGGTTTAATGCTTAAGATGCATTTTATCCAGCAGCTATAATGAATTCTGATGATGTGTAAACAATTCATGAAACTCCAACATGCTTTTTCACTTTTTAACTCAATGTTTTAAATGTTTTGTTGTATGCACAAATACATGTACCCTGCTTTTATGTCATTAGTGAGAATATATACAAAATGCTTTTTCCACATTTATTTGAAGTTAAATTAGATTTGTAATAAATATGATATATTCTGTGTAACAAATGAAAATTTGCTACGAAGCATCAAAAAGATGCAAATCATTCGGCCATAAAATCGTAAATTGTACCAGCATAAATCCAAACCCCATGTAGCTATGCAGGCTCTGTTTCAAGAACACTAACATGCTTAAAAAATCTTATTATCTAAAAATTCTGAAGTCTAAGTTCACATACTACTTGCAAATAAGTTGGCAGTATTTTTGTCATTTTTTTTTTCTCTGAATCTGAATAATAGAAGGCTCTGGTTAGCTTTATTCATCAGTGGCTGCATTATGTAGTATGAAAAAAAATAAGAATATAAGTAAAAATGTTAGATAAAATATATATTTAGAAAAATCCTATAAAATCTGACAGATGCTTTTATGGAACTAGAATCCTTATTTTTTCTTCTCCACTCAAAATAATTAGTCAAACCAGGGATTTTTATCATCTTAACTCTAATTCTAAAGATGCTATTCATTTTGCTATATGACAACTTCAGGATAAAAATGAAGATATAGCAATTTTCTTGCATCATATCACTCTTCATAAAAGAGTATTGCAGACCTGCCAGGCTTGTTGCAGGGGGGGTCTATGTTTGCAAAGAGGCAGAGTGGTTTCCTGTAATCACCCAGACAATGAAAATCCACTTCAGTTGTGTGACCTTTGCAAGTTACTTTACAACTGTATCTTGATTCCCCAATGTATAGCAATATTTTCGACCACTCCAAGGCCTCCTTTGAAAATATCCTAGGGCGTTTTTTGTTTTTTGTTTTTTTTTTTTTAATCCCCAACAATGAATTAATGTCCATCAGGTCTTTGTTCATCTGAAGTATTGTTTAAAAGTGAGTTAATACATCCATCCCTGTGGGTGCTGCACCCCTGTGCTGCAGTTAACACTCTTTAGCCTATACCTAAGGCATGATCAAAAATAGGAGTTTTGTCACAGTATCTTTGTCCCATTTGTGAATGCACAGAAGCATAAAATAAAGATTTTCCTCCACTGCAGCCTTCTAGCACATCATCAACTGTAAAACTACTGAATCCTAAGTTTTTCACCTGACCAAACATCTCCTCTTTTGAGATCAACCCCCATCTACTGCTGGCTTTACTGTCCCCATGGAGAATTGAAACACTCACACTGGTGCTCGTAAATTCTAGTTGTAAAAGACAGGTAAAAGTAGATTGTATCCAGACTGGACAAGTGGTTAGGGTTTTTTAAATTAGACTTTCTATATAGAGCGTACAAGTTAAAGGAACCTACACCTAGATCCCAAGCACGAGCAAAGCTTTTGCCATATTCCTATCTGTTTGAATCTCTTAGTTTAACTATATAATATTCAGCAAATAAAGTTATTTTTGTCTTATTCTTGGATAGGATAGATTTTAAATACATTTATGTGAAATATCTATACACATTTGTATGTGTATATATATTTACCACAACTTCTTTATAACACTTCACACTTCAAAATAGACTTCCTGGATCTTGCAGTGTAGCTATATATCATTACTAGCAGTATTAAGCATTATGATCCTGGACTGCCTGAGAACATCTAAATGACCACATAAAAAGCACTTTTCACACCAAATATTTTGGTTTAAGTTATGTAGTGGCCATAGGTTCAAATATTTTGCATCAATTCGTTTCACTGAGGACAGAGAATATGGAAGCAAAGAAAAACCAGGAAGCACTCTGAACCTCACAGACTCAAATTTTGACTGAGCACACTTTGTGCTCCCTGTCTATTCTTTAGTTGCATTCCAATAAGCCATAGATAATATTACAAACTAGGCCTTATGGATAAAAATTCCCTGATATAGTTACTAGGATCATAACTTTGTGAAATGCATGGTGATCAAGTAAGCAAAATGAACTTCAGCTGAACTATGAGAGAGTAACCTGTTGGTGTAAGCACGAGTAAGAATGTACCTTGTTGCTTTGTGCAGACAAATACATAATGTTCCCATCTGCAGCACTGACAGTAAGACAGCTTAACCAGGAATGGACTTGGGGACAAATCAAAAGACTTTGGGAACAAAGGAAATGGGACAGATGTTCTCTGAATGGAGGAAGCCTAGAGGGAGAGAGCATTCCAGACTTTTATTGACCTAGGGTAGTACTGCACTAAAGTGCTTGCACATGTGGTCTACTTCACCAGTTTTGCGGAAATCAGATAACAGTCCCTGTCCTGAACTTCAGAACAAAATCCAGAGATTTTGAGACCTATTAACAACCCTGTATGCATCTTTTGTGGCAGTTCTACTGAAAACAATATTCTGAAAAGGAGCTTTTTCAAGATAGAGTTTGTAAATAGGCTTCAGACCTAAGATAAGGTTTCTTTCACTTGTCATAGGTTTTGGGTCATCTACACTGACTGCCACCTCTCAATATTTGAGGATGTACTCTGGAATTTACTGGCTTGGGATTTGTAATTTGCTTTGTGCTTTCTCAAGTGTTCTTAGTTGATTAACCACTGTAGCTGTTAGGTACCAAAGCAAAGGTATTAACTTCTAGTAAGTCTGTTACTAGACTGTTATCTGTCTCACTTTTATTGCAGGATATTATCTAGTTTTTGAGATGCGCAGTTGAAAGTCTCCCCATAGTTTCCTTTCCAATGTCCTAAATCTGCTTTCTAGAGCAACTGTTCTAAGCAGTTAGCATTAATATGTACTTGATCTCCTGCACCAGATGTGACTGTCATAAAAATGCCAATTATTACAGTGAGTTTAATGATGTTGCCATTTTTACACTGACAACAGAGTAGGAATTCACCGATACACATGTATTACATACCAGATCCAGAGCATGAGCAGTATTTGCTTGCTTTACAGAGGATGGACTTGAACCAGTAACCTAAAGGTAAAAGTCTGTTTCCCATTATTGGTCATCTGATCCATGCAGCTTTCTATCTTTTACATATTTAATAAATCACACAAGATTGTAACAAGACAAAGATGTTTCTTGGACTATATACTGTACAGAATGATCCTACATGGTCCAGATGTTTCTTTATTTTTGGCAACATGAACTTTACTAAATAATTGAAAGAGAAATTATTCTATATAACTTGATATAATTCACCATAGGGTTTTGGGGGTGTTTTTTTTTCCTTTGCTACCTTTAGTAACAGTCTTTATGTAGTCTATCACAAAGGAGAAAGAATATTCTACAGAAGCACAATAAACTGTGTTTCTTTTTGCCAATAGTTGCAACACTGAAGTTGAATCACATTCTCTACCTTTAGCCATCTAACTATGTGGTTAATAGCTACCCTACTCTGTCTTTCGAATCAATCAAGAGATTCAGGGAATACCAATGCAGAATATTAGCCACCGAGAATGCTATGAGCAGAGCAGTATCTTTCCTAAAATTGCATAGAATATCTATTTTCCCCCTCTCCTGTACTCATCCAATGTGGCTACACTTAAAAATGAAACTACTTATGTGGACAGCCAATTTAGAGGCACTTTCAGACCAGGAATTTACAAAAGTCAAGAGCACAGAAATGTGAACATATCAATGAGTGATAAAATAGAATTTTATTGTATTTTATCAAAATACAATAGTTGGCAAAAGTCGACTTGTAACTTCAGTTGTCCATAGCTTAGGCATCTTGTCTATGCTACTGTCCTTTCACAGTCAGCAGAGAATGAGATGAAACTTCTGAAAAGCAGGTCCAGCTACAGACCACAGATGCTTCTTTTAGGACTGGCTCTTTAGCTATCTATCTCTCACCGTTGTCTGAAAAGGAAGCAAGACAAATGGAAATGTTTTTAAGATTAGAAACATCTCAGGAAGCTGAGCTGTGAAAAAAAGAAAAGTAAGACTAAAGAGTATCTGTGAGCTAAGAGTCAGCAGGGGTGGAACAGAATAGGAATGGAGATAAGAGTAACCTATATGAGGATTATGGACCTATATAAACTATGCAAAGTAATAAAATATTGTAATGCAAAGTAATAAAATATTGTAAATAAATAGATTTAAAGAAGTAAAAGGCAAGACTAAAAGCCATCATTTGCCACATTTTACTCCCGAGGTGATGTAATTACAGTGGCAGATTTGTCAGGATCAAAGGTGATATATTACATGTAATAAATTTAAATCCACAGGAGAAGCTGAAGTGTGTCCTGCTTTTTTTACAGAAAAAAAAAAAATAGACTTAAAAACACAAACAAAAGTTCAGAACTTAGAGATGTTATAAACTTGAAGGGACAGTTGTACCACATGCTGACCCATCAAAAGGAACTAGCTTCCCCCACAGCTGTTCTGAAACTACCAAAGACTTACAAGAAAATGTCTAATTATGGTAGAGGTTTTTGGTTTGTTTTCCTTTCCAAAAGTGGCTTATACTTGTTTCTTCTTGAATTTTGCATTTAAGGTCTTCTTTTCTCCTATTGTTCTGTCTTAAAAATAAAGAGATCTGTGAGCGATTGCATGCTAATGAAATAACAAATTCTGTAGCTCTGATGAATTTTCATTTTCTTGTACAGAGTTATACAGATAAGCTGTGTGGAGAAATTAGCATAATAAGATTCAGGGAGATCTTGAGGAAAGGAAAGGTGATATTTGTTTACAAAATTTCTAAGTAAACTAATTTTATCTACTCACATGTATTCTCTCAAATTTTACATGCACGTGCTCCCACATACCTAAATGGATATGCCCTGGTATTCTGGCCGGGATCCCCTGTGTTCAACCCAGAAGACAACGGACAGAAGCTACTAAGTCCTTTTAGTGCCTCTGGGGTTCTTGACAAGCATTGAAAACTAACCTTTGGACAGGGTTTTATCTCCATTAAGATTCACCAGCTATTATGGGGCAGTCTTTTTCCTCAGTCTCAGATACTCCAGCATCCATGGATCTTACATGAGGTTGCTCCCCATTGCCTCCTTTTCTTTATTGGGAATGTGATTTCATGATGGCTAACATGGAAAGAAATTGTATATATTGTATTCTACAACTTTATTTCCTGTCTACTGGTGGTAGGATGAAGGATCTTCACCAAGAAGTCATCTGTGCTGTGATGTTATCAGGGTGCAGGACCTTTGATTTTGGTATAAACAACACATTTCTCAGTCTTGTTGCTGGGAACAGTGTTCTGGAAGTGGTGCACTCAGGCAGTGTCCTTCATTATCGTTGTAGGCCATCCTTTTACCTCTTTGGGTCTTCTAATTTTTTGAAGATATTTTGCTGTTTCTGCTGGGTCTTACACACACATACACACATAAATTTCCACTCATACTTCAGTCAGACCTACCTTAATATTTAAGATATAGAGCTCTAGAGTTGTAACCCAGTTCTCTAGAAATTAATGACTGTGGCTTCTGCCTCGTAAAATATAGGTAGACTCCAAGATTCTTATAATTAGTCTTAGAAAGAGGAGTAGTCTTTTTTAAAACCTTGACACAGAATATCCTAAAGCTTCTTGTCTCAAATGTATCTATGTCATGTCTGATTTCAGCTGAGTAAAAACATTTATGCTGCACAGTGTTGCTACAGAGTTTTTACTTATCTGTTGTCTGAGAATGAAGAAAGTCCATATAGGTGAAGCTAATCTGCATTTCCAGAGTACAAATGAAGTCAAAGTCTCATTCCAGCACTGTATTTGAAATTACAGATTTTATTTCTAACTTTCTGCTTTGAGGACTGTATAATATGTAAGTTAGCTTATAGTAGATGCTTCTCTTCGGAACACTGCTGTTTGCAAGACGTAACATTTCAAAGAGAAATATCCTGGTTTTAGAAATCAGAACAGGGCTTTTTTGTGCTGTTATAAAGCACAAAAGGACTGAAAACTAGTCCCAGCTCTTTAGTGAAGATTTCCACCAGAGCTCCTGCTGATCCAAGCCACAACATAGACATACACTGCCAGACAAACAAAGTTGGAGATCGCTGAGATAACCAGAGTATCTACCAGAAACTTTGTCAACCCTCAGACCTGTGGTAAAGAGCTGTCTCAATTAGACTCTCAGAGCTCGCTGTGAAGGAGGGTTCAAGGTCTCAAGCATGTTTCCTAATTCAGCCCAGGCAGAGCAGGCACTACTGGAGCTGAACGTGCTTTTGCCCAGATCACCAGCTCGGCTTTTCCTAAATGCACTGTGATTACTTTGAATCCGAACTACAACCAAACAGTGTTAGAAACCTGAACAGGAAGGACCAGATTCACTCCACTTCACTTCAGATATTGAATTTAAGTATCTTATTTAGTAGCTTAGTCTCCTTACACTCCTGATGCAGACAGTGAAGGAAGAATTACTTCCTGATGGTGGTTCAGCACACATATGTTGTGAATCAGCTTCCTGAGATCTTCCTGTCTGTCTTTCTTTGGCTGTAAAGGAGACTATATAGAGGAAACCCTATTCAGCAGACATCAAGGCCAAAGTCCGCTGTTCCTCTCATTTCTCCAGCTTATAATGCAAAGACAGTTCATCTGATTTGTTCCAATCCAGTATATGCATGTAGCCTGCAGTGATAAAGTGTTCACAAGCTGCTGTATCTCCAGAACTACGTAAGTTTCTCATTGTTTAGGTTTGTCTTCATAGTGTGGACAGTTATGCTATATAGAAATGTCTTGTTAGTGTAAGATCAGCTAACATTTACTGACAGGTTGAGGACGTGAATATGGTGCAAGGAAGAAAATGCTATGGCCAAAAAAAAAATGGTACAAGTCCTTAAAAATAACAACAATGCTGACAATAGTGTACAGTCCACCAAGTCTTTAAGCATGTAACAAGATAATAGGTTGTATTGAGGAATCTAGGGAAAGAAATTCAGTGAAGTTTTACTTAGCTAACTCAGGTGTTTGATATATATTGAGCAGCTAAGGATTCAGGCAGAAATTTCACTAGGGCTTTATATTTTGTTGAGCTATCTGTCTCATACATAAGGCTGTTGGTGTAGGAAAAAAGGCATTCCTGCATCTAATTCAAAGGATCCATCTGCTAAATTTGCATACCTGTTTTACTGCATTTTAGTTAAGATGAAAACATAGGTGCAGGTTCTCCATTCATCCAAAAAGCAAGAGAGCTGAGAAATGTTACTAGTCTGAGGAGGCTGGCACCCCAAAAACCTCTGTTGCAAAAGACATCCTAACCAACAAGTGAGAGCCAGAGGCAAGTTTGGACGAGACAGTGAAACAAAGCCAGAATGTACCCAAAAGGCAAAACTCATGGCAGGAGGAAAACAAGCCAAAGGAAACATGATTATGTAGTATAATACGAAAGGAACTGAGACTTCCACTAGACTAGGTCACTCAAAGCCCCATCCAACCTGGTCTTGAACACTTACAGGGACAGGGCATCCACACTTTCTCTGGGCAACCTCTTCCTGCACCTGACCACCCTTACAGTGAAGAATTTCTTCCTTATGTCCAATCTAAATCTACCCTCTTCCAATTTAAAGCCATTACCCCTTGTCCTATCACTACATGCCTTTATCAAATGTCCCTCACCAATTAAATGCACATGTTACTTAGCTTAACGGTGTTCAGAGAAAATATATAGCCATGGGTACAATTTGGAAATTTGGGTTATTTTCCTAAAATTTCTGTATCTCACATCAGTAGGGATGATGCACATTACTTCTTTCTGGAAGAAAGCACAAAACTGGAAGTCAGGAGGGAAAAAAAAGTTTAAGTAACTAGGGAAATTGAGGTAGCAAGCATCTACTGTAAAAGGTCTATGTAATCTCACTGTGGAATTTCAGCTGAAACCTCTCTCATAGGAATTTAAAACATTATGATAGTTACTCTTAAGCATCAATCCTAGATGGACCAATATAGGTGTTTTCAAACCAGGACAACTACTTTTTGAACTTCATTCAGTCTTAGGCAAGGAGAAGGTATTCTGTTCAGCTAAGGTAGTGATAACTCATGGCATGTACAGTATCAGAGTTTATGTGCTTCAGAATGTCTTAGCCAGTACACTTTGTCTTTATAACATTTCAGATAGCTAAGTGGATGAGACAAGCTCTTCTTGGGTTGTTGTATTAGAATTTAGGAACTAACATGCTATTTTAAATCATTCCTTTTCATCTTGTGCTATTTGTTTTTGCTATATGACAAAATAGTTGAAGCGTCACTCAGATATTTCATTACTACTTTTTAATCCATGGAAATGTTCACCTTTTGTGAAGACATCTGTACAGAAGCATATGGAATCAGTTATGAAGAGTCAAGTGAATGTAAGAGCTGCAGTCAAAGACTTTCTGAAAAAGTAGAGAATTTCCTATTTGCTTCAAATTGTAAATTTAATTATCTTATCAACTGTATATTTGTCTAACTTCTACATTACTTGTACCGATTCAAAAGCTTTTAAAAAAATGTATAAGATGTGTTCTGAAAAGTCATTACATACCCACCTTGAAGTTTCTTACTTAATCAAATACCTGCCACAAAGACAGAAACAGCAGCTTAAGTCTCTCTCAACCCTGCAAAATGGCATAAGAAGTTCTTGCACCAGTGAGACTCATCTTCACTTCTATATCATGGCAACAGCAGAGACGCTTCATGTATATGCGCACATACAGGTAAGTGAATGTGTGTGTATGACTCAAGTTCTCAGATTTGTGTAAGCACTTGAATATCCTGAAATTATGAGTTTGATTCAAATTCAACAAGCTAATGCAGGCTCAAATATTAGGTTTTTCACAGTGCTTTTTTTTTTCTGATTATTTTGTGGATCCTACTTTCCAACTCACCTCTTCTCTGTATGCAGACTCAGACCAACCTGTATTCAACTCCCTTGTTTTGCTGCTCGTTCAGTGCCAGGTTAGCTCCCTTGCTTCTCAGCCTCCCTGACAGCTTATTGATGAAAATGTTTTTCTGATGTCCCTATGTTTTCACTTCTTATTTTTCTAATTTAGCTTTTCCTACATAAAGGAAAGTGGACTGGTTATATTTAGCAGGCACTGTAATAAAAAGTTGGCAATATGATTTTATTAGACATAGTAGTTGATGCACATAGGAATCTCTCTCCACAATTTGTTTTTCTCACACACTATTCAAACAAAGGTTTTGTTTCAAAGAAGCAAAAACTCTGAGTCTTCTGTTTTGCCAGTAAGAAGCTTACACAAGAATGCCTTTGACAGTCTGGTTTGATTGTATCCATTTTAAAGAAGGAAATCTGTCTTTTTGTATGTTTACAGAGCAGTGGGGACAATGAAGACTCAGTCTTGACTAGGACCTCTGGACTCTATCATGATATAAATATTCATTGAGAATAATAATGAAACTTAATGTGAAGAAAAAGGACAATACAGCAGCTCATGTCTGTACTGTTATAACTGTCAGTTTCAGAAGATAAATCCAACACAAAGCTTGTACAAAGATTACCCTACAGCGACATTCTGTTGCAGTCTCTTTCTCCTTTAGGACCTTAGAATTTCTTCCTTGATAATAGGTTTTTCATTTACATTGCCCTTTTTTACCATTATCTGTGAAAGAGCTGATACTACTCTTGCTAAAGTCTCTATATAAATTTTATTTCTGAGTGACTGATATATTAATTAAGGTTTTTTCAGTAACAATTGTCCTTTGGATGCAAAGGTTTAGCTAGGTTTTTCATGTCTCACTAATCTGGAAACTTGGAAACCACAGATTTTATAGTCCAGATTTGATCCATCTGATATATGACAATGCATAGCTTTGATTGAGGATTCAATACAATTCTCCCAAGTAATTCCCAGCTACAAGTATTTTTCCCAAACAAAATCTTTGCATTTAAAGATGTATTCCATGCACAGATATTGAATACAATTAAAAGAATGTAACAAATGAAACAGATCTGTTGATGTTAGCAGGCAATGCCAGATAACCTTCTGATTTCCATTGTTAAGTAACTTTTCCAAAGCTTAAAGTTACTCGGAAATCTATGAGAAAAATAGACAGATTTGAAGTGAAAAAATATCAACAACCATTGTCTAGATAAAATGTTCTCATTAAAATGTTTGCAAGCTGATGATGTGTGTGGGTATATGCATGCATACACTTCATTTTTGGCATACATACTTCACAAGGGACAATACTTCCAGAGTATGAGAAATAGAAAAGAAGTCATGAACTTGGACTCAGTCACTCTTGATTAATTTTATTAAACTGAAATTTTGGTGCTAAGCCTCAGACAGGTGCCTAGGGTCCATCTAAAGTTATTTGTGGAAGATAGATGTATTTGGTCTGGCTGAGATAGAGTTAACTTTCCCCAGAGCAGCCCTCGTTTTAGCTAGAATGGCGTTGATAACACACCAATGTTTTGGCTATTGCTAAGCAATGCTTGCACAACATCAAGGCTAGTAGGCTAGGGGTGGTCAACAGTTTGGGAGAGGACACATCTAGGACAACTGACCCAAACTAACCAAAGGGATATTCCATACCATATGGCATCATGCTCTGCAATAAAAGCTGGGAGAAATGAACTGAGGGAGGCATGGGGGTGGGGAGGCAGGGCAGACCATTATTAAGGCATTTGTCTTCCAAAACAACCGCTATGTGTACTGGGATACTACTTTCCAGGAAGGGTTTGAACATCACCTGCTGATGGGAAGTAGAGAATAAATCTTTTTGCTTTACTTTGCTTCTGGGCACAACCTCTGCTTTTCTTCATTTAACTGCCTTTATGTCAACTCACGAGTTTTTAATCTTAATTTCTCCCCCTGTACCACGGAGGAGGTGAAGTGAGAAGGCAGCTTGATGGGCACCTGGCAGCCAGCCAAAGTCGTACCACGGAGGAGGTGAAGTGAGAAGGCAGCTTGATGGGCACCTGGCAGCCAGCCAAAGTCAACCCACCACAATAGAGATCCCAAGAGAAAGATTTATACTTGTCTTGGAGAATGGTCTTGGAATGCAACATCTAATTTTAGCCAGGTAGAATAAGTAGGAGGAATTCCTTCCTAATTACCTCTGAGTCTTTCCTCATTTTAGGAGTTACACATTGAATGAGAGATTACAGCACCCAATGGGCAACATTCTGGAAATAATATACTGACATAGGCGCTTTAGTTTGATTCCTTTAAGATGCACAAGTGCCTAATTCCCGCTGAAATCACCAGGAGCAACACAGTGAAAGTATCTGAAGTCCTACAGCCAGGTCTGCTGGACTTGCTGAAAATCAGTCGAATGCACAACCTTGGAAAAGTTTACATTTCTCCCATGAGTCTAAAAATGTGTTAAACAGAATGATTTATATTTGTACATAAATGAATTTTAAATTCTTAAATTGAAGACAGCAACAACAGAAAATGCTATTTTATCTTTTCACCATTATTTCAGAAGGTTGAAAACATGATTCAGAGTTCTCTAAAAGGAAATGCAATCCTTAAATCAGGCCCTAAAAAGTTACTGTACACAGGCTAAATCTAATGAAGGCCTGCTGTTTGTCTGAGTCTCTGTGTTGAAAGGTTGAAAACATGATTCAGAGTTCTCTAAAAGGAAATGCAATCCTTAAATCAGGCCCTAAAAAGTTACTGTACACAGGCTAAATCTAATGAAGGCCTGCTGTTTGTCTGAGTCTCTGTGGTATTGCTCATCATTTAAGCTATGCGTTATAAAAACTAACCTGTGACCTTGTATAAATACTGTGTTTTACACATAGAACCACTTGTGTAGTTCACATCTTTACGATAACAGGATTGTAGGGAAGAAAATCATAACTATGATCAAGAAATCAAATGTATTCTGTTTAAAACATGAGTTACTTCAATAATACTCAGTGTGTAAAAGATAATTTGCAAGACTGACATGCATGTCTATAAAAGTTGCTTAATTTCTACCGCACTGACCACTCTGAGCTCTCCTGGGTTTAGGGGCATTGTGAATACTTAGGTTTCTTTTGGGTGGTACATGGTAACAGGAATGTAAACAAGAAAAAGATTTTGGCTGAACATCTAGGAAAAAAAGGCCCTCACAGGGAGGTCCATCCATATGCAAAGTAACATTCCTTCCAACTGCTATGATGGATGACCTTCACTTGATGAATTTTAAGAAGGCTATCTGAAGAACTCAGTAATGGGAGACAGTCCTGCTCTGGAAAACAATTTTACAAGACAAAATGAAAAGACTTTTTGGACTCTGCCTCTTCCATGCATCCCTGAAAAAAGCAACCTGTGATAAAACCTGTGGTATCTTTTCTTGTTGGGTGCAGTATTGATCATCCTGAATTTCCTTTCATCAGGAAAAGAACCACAGGAGCCTTGCCTTGTCTCTATCCTTTGCTGAGAAACTTGGGAAGGGATCACTCCATGTTTCAGTGTCATAGGACATCATCGAGAGAGCACAGCACAGGAGAGTACCACTCAACATTCAATGCATTACTAGAAAAACTGCTGTTTGAACTAGAAAATCTTGGTGGCAAAGCACACACGAAATAGCCTCTCCCATTTCTGGGAAGGAAGCCGTTTCTGTAGGACTGATGGTAAAGGCTTCATTTTTAAGAGTGAAGAAAGACAGAAACCGTGACTTACTAGTCAATGTGAAATGAAGAGAGCTCAAGCATCTAGCAACTAAAAGTGGAGGTGACTTTATCAGGCAAGAAAGTTCAAGCACGTAGATATGTTAAGAGCTTTGATTCTGCATGGCACAGAAAAGCAGGCCAAAAGCAAAGTAATTAATTCACAGCAAAGTTCTTCTCAGTTCTTCTTAGATGAGAAAATTTATTTCCTCCAAACTGCAATGTTCTGATCTTAGATAAAACTTTGAGATTATTTTTATCTTTTAATTTCTCCAGTTTTGGGATATATTTATTCTTAAATTGTCTCTGTCCTTTGGTTTCAAGGTTGCTATCCAATTTTTGTCTCACCTTGATGAAAGACTAGTTCCTGTCCCTCTTGCTGCAATCATGTATCACTGATAGGTGGATATTTTCATAAATTAAGTACTGATATATGAAAAAGTACTAAAATATAACGTGCAATAGTGAAAACCCCCATATTATTATTCCAATGTTATATTTATCTCTCAACTTCTATTGCACTCAATCCTGAATCATACTGTGCATACATCACTTTTAGGGAAGTTGTGCCCATGTCTAAGCAGCAGAGTAAAATTAAAAATAATGTAACCTTTCAGTAATGTATAGAAATACAGCAATGTAGGAGGGAAATAAGGCATTTAAGTTAACAAATTAAGTCCTGTGCTTGTACAGGTAATACATCTTACTATCTCATACTAGAACAGAATTTCAACAGTTTTTCTTCAGTAATCTTTGTGACTTTCTTGTTTCTCAATTCAAGTGCTTTCCCTTTTCTTTTTTTTTTGCTTCCTTTGCCCACTTTCCTAACAGAAATAGAAACCACTAGCATTTGTGGCCTGAAATACTTGTATTGCACGTATCTATTACTAGAAGAAGTAACTCAAAACCCAGCATTTTACAACCTCATTTAATGGGGGGTGTAGGATGTCCTATCTCAGCTGCCTCCGTGCCTCATCCAAACAGATAAATCACAAGGACAATCTCCAACAGAATCTGTGGCAATGAAAGGAGACCTGAGGACAGCATGGCAGCTTTCACCTGCTTTCAAAGACTACCAGAAAAAAAAAAAAAGGAAATATTTTGGGCACACTTGTAGATTAGGGAAAATGTAAATAAGCTACAGTGTGTTACTAGCACAGAAAACTATTGATCAACCAAAGGCAATAGCAACTACATGAGTAGATTTGTCTGATAAAAGTTTTCATGACCAAGAGCTCATCAGTAGCAACTGCATTTGTGCACCTTGCAAAGACAGAATGAATGATGTTCTGATTACCTCTAGTTGGTCAGACTGTTCATTTTCATCATAGACAAACGGGTGAGGCAGCTCTCCAAGCGGTATGTCATAGAACTCAGAATCATAAATTATAGTGTCTGTGATAGGTGCAGCTCCGACAGACTTGAAGATCAAAAATCCCAGAAAAATATTTACAAAGGTCTGCATTCTGCTTTCTTATCTGAAACAGAAGAAAATGGACAAAATATGGGTAATCTGGTATTTGCAAGGAAAATTTAATCTCACAAATACAGTACTTATATGTATGTAAAAATATTTCTGATGGATAACTCATATTTATTCATTATGACTCAATGATTTATTCTGTTTTGCTTCATGAAGAGTCTCTGGATCCAAGAATTTCTGCAGACTACTTTGGCTATACTAACATTTATATAATTTAGGAAACATCTATTGAGTTTTATTGGTATAAAAATAAACTGCCCTTAATGACAAAGTACCTGAAAAGGTGAAACAAAGACATATATTAAATCTTTTTTTCCTTTCATGTAACTTCTTCGATTTCTTCGGCACCTTTTTGAGAAACTAGCCAAAAGCTAAATAATTACATTATTTGTACCTATCACAAGAAAAACTATTTTGAAAAGTGTGCAATGTAATTTTGTATTTCTCCTCCACCAGGAAAAAAAAATAGACAACATAAGGACCTCTTTCTTTGTTGTCTCTGGATGAGAATAATCAAAATGCTTTTCACTCAGCATTTGTTTTGCCAGAATATAATTTTAATTGGTTGAATAGTGTGGCATATTTGAAACATCACTTCTGCAAAGGTCTGGGGAGCAAAATAAACAGTAGTTTATGTCCTCCATAGCCCTGGAAGTGACAGTACTCTGTGTTCCTTCATTACTCAATCAACACCATTTTTAACGTAGTGAGAAATGGTAGCACAGTACAGTCACCCGTCCTCCTTGGAGAATAGAACTGTAAAATTGAATTATCACCTGTTTAAATGTTCCATATTTTAGTAAAATAGTAAAAAATTCATGCTAGGCTTAAACATTAGTGTTTATGCATTCCATATTCCTTGTAAGTGATGTATTCACTATTATATTAGATGCCTGACACGAGACTCTATTCAGCATGCTTTCACCTTGATTGATCTGCAGCTCCCGCTAATTTCACCAAAAGCACAAACAGTGATAATGAGCAGTGCATAAATTCAATAAATTGTACTCCGGATGTGATGCATAATGCGCACATTTAAATATTTCATTTTTAAACTGTAGCTACTTAAAATATATTAAGTATAAGAAATGAGTGAGGCACTTTGTTGAATGTGTGTGCTGAGCAACCAACTGAATTCTAGCTTCATGAAAAGAGATCTTTATGAAGCTGGTTTAGGCATGAGGATATGAAATTCCTCTGGGGATGTTCAGCAACACAAGGCGTTCATTTTTCCCTCTTTTACTTTATTCAAAAAGACTTTTCAGCTGCTGCTGCGAGAAGCGAGAGTCAGTTGAACTTGTCTTTGAGAAGACTTAGTTGAAATGCACCTTTCAGTGTCAGCTTCCAATATTACCAAAGGTATTCTACTTTGTTACCAAAAAAAAAATGATATAAAATAAAATAAAAATGCAATCAATCTCTGAAATAAACTGAAGTGTAGTGGAACTTGGTTTTTTTTTGTTTTGTTTTTTCTGTCTTTATATTTTCTACTACTTATTTTTGACAGGACTGGTTTTGGTCTTGCTTTTCTTTTGCATGTTATTTATCCTAAATGATTCAGCTATAAAGGAGGTTATCTATTAACCTAAATGTAATACTAATGTATCTGGTGTAATTTGTCATCTGAATAAATAATTCCTAAATAAATATTACAGATTATTCAAAATTGTTTCATTTCACATTGCCTAGAAATAAAAAGTTTTTAAAGAGTATAGGATTTGATAAGTATTTCATTTTGTGTATATATATATATATACAAAATCAGCAAATACAATTACAATCTCTGTGAAAAAAAATAAATTATTTACCTGTAACTATAGTATCTGCACTAACTTTAAGAGTTTGTATGTCTCTGTACTTCCCTTATGTGTAATATATTGGAACACACTGTAATGATATTGGCATCTGCAGTAGCTGTAAGATCAAATATTTTGATGAAGATTATGTACTCCTCTCACAGGAAGGAACTAAGACATATCCAGGGAAAAATAAATAGCCTCCTCAATCTGCAACCTTTGAATCAGTATTATTCACGATAAAATAAAACAAATACTATAAAAATATTTCCAGCTTTTAAAATCTAATTAACTGTTCTAAAAGAGAAGTACCAAAACTTACCTTTAGCTTCCAATCTCTCAAGTGGGATGGAGTTACTCAGAATGCAGAGCCAGTGGTATTAGACCCCGACCAATGGCAGTGGCATTCTGGGGCTGTGGGAGGTGGTACAGCTTCTACCTCAACTGGAGACCTCAGCCCAGGGAGTTTCTTGGACTTCAAATACCTTTATACTTGATTTTACTGAATAGATTTTTAACAAGGACAAACCAAGATTTGTTGTAAGCAAATGGCATTTACTTCACGTCACAGCTTTTTACCCTTTCTTCTCAAATTTCTTACTGCTCCTACTAGGGTACCAAAATACCAATAACATTCTTGGTTGCATTCTGGAAGCAACTTTTAGGTGTCCAGATAATCTAGAAATGCCTATTTTCTAACTTCCAAAATCAAAGCTTAAGCAATTTAGATTAAATATTAATATTTTTTTCCTATATGTAACATTTCTATTTTAGGGTTCATTGTATGCGATAAATTTCCATCTACTGTGGGTGTTATCTGGTATGTATTTAGAGGTACTTTTTTTTCTGTTACTTTTCTGTAAGTACTTATGAGGAAATACTCATAGGATCTACTCTTTCCAGTATGTTTTCCCTCTGAAGGGGAAATACGACTTCCTTAATAGATGTATTGCTATAATATGCTGCAAATGATAGGCATACACTATAGTATCATGTGATTTATTACACCAGAAATAGATTTTATAATGTTAGCAGAAGTAAAGCTCTCTCTTTTCTTTATTGATGGCATTTTATTTATTATCAGTTCCTACTTAATTCTGTACTTATTTTTTTATTACTAGTATTTCCTACAACATACAATGATTCCTCTGAACTTTTTCAGCATTCCTCCAAATCTTAAATGAAATATATCTCCTAATACTGCCAATGTCCTCTACTAGCAGTTCGGAAAAGGCAGAATCCATTCCTTATCTATGGAGGAATGTAAGATTCATGTAGAATATTCCAATATGCTAAGCACATCTGATTCCCTTTTCTTTATATAATTTCCACATCAAAATTTTTCCAATAAGAAGACCATCCCAGGAGGCCAAATTTGTATGAGGCACTGAAAACATGTCAAGAATTTTAAGCCAGCTCTCAATAATTTGAATTTCCAACATCAAACTTCTAGTGCTAGCCTAGGGAATCCAAGATATTTGAAAGGGTTTGGCAGATAGATAGATCAAAGGGTAGAAAAGCAACAGCTCTGTTGGCAGATAGAAAGAAGGTAGAATATTGTAGGACAAATCAAATTACATTAGGTACATATGATATTTTGGCAATTGAGTCAAATTTTTAGTATCTGACAGTACTATGACCACTCCTGGATGACAAAATTATTTCTAAGGAAGATTCAGAATGATTTGCTTCTGTGAAAATGGGGGCCTTGAATCATTAAATCAGATATTTTTAATTTCCTTATTCACAATCCCTTTCCAATGTAAAAGCAACTTCTTCCATGAAAAATCAGGGCAATAAGTACAGCAGGAGCACCACAGTACTGTGTCCTGTTGCTGTTTTTTTTTCTTCAGGTCAGTAGTTTTGGCCTTAGTTTACTCCTCAAGTTAGTTATCTAGTCTCTTTCAATGCCTATGTATGCTCCTTCCTGGAAACAAATCACATAGCTACATCTTCTGCGGTAAAATGCATCATTTCACCTTCTTAGTGCTGCTTGTAATTTTTATGCTGCTTCACAAATTGAAGTAATTAACAATATTTCACTTTTAAGTACTTTATTTGCTGCTGTGCTTGGTCATTAAGATTTATTCTACTAAATCCTCACTTCCAACATGTCTTCCTCATTTACAAAACATATTCTCTCTAGACAAGTCTAGTCTTCATTGATTTCACTTATACAAAAGACTCCAATTTTATGTGCTTTGTTGAAGCAAAATTCTTATCTACAACAAATTATTCATACCTATATTAATGTTTTTTTCTTAATTCTTACATAATTAAGTTGACCTGTGACCTAGGGCCTGAAAATTTTGTATCTTTTGTCTGGAGATTTGCTTTATTTTTTTTTCTAATAAGACCAATGAAGTTCAAACTACTTTGGATCTGGATCTTAACTTAACCTTGATTTTAGTGTCATACTGTGTTCCTGTCAGACTACAATACAGTTTGCTGGTCTTGTTTTCAAGTGCTATAGTTTAGCCCCAATCGGGGCCAGACTACACAGTCTCTCTCTCACTCTCCCCACCCTCCGAGAGAATAGGAGGGGATAATATAAGAAAAAAGGCTCGATGTTCAAGATAAGGACAGGGAGAGATCCTTAAAGTTACTGTTATGGGCATAACGGACTCAACGTGGGGAAAACTATTCATTTATTTCATTACTAAAACCAAAGCAGGATAATGAGACAGAGAACAAGATATCTCCCTCCCATCCCTCCCTCTTCCCGAGCTTAACATTATCTCTACCACCTTCCCTGCCCTGAGAAGCACAGGGGGGAAGAGGGAATGGAAGTTATGGTAAGTTCATTATGCGTCACTTTACACTGCTGCTTCGTCATCGGGGGAAGAACTCCTCGCATTCCTCCCCTGCTCCATCCTGGGGTCCTTCCCACAGGCCACAGTCCTTCGTGAAACTGCTCCAGCGTGGGTCATCTCTTCCACAGGGTGCAGTCCCTCCAGAACAGCTGCCCCAGCGGGCCCTCCATGGGCCACAGCCTCCTTCAGGCCTCCACCTGCTCCGGCGTGGGCTCCTCCATGGGCTGCAGGTGGATCTCTGCTCCTCCATGGACTTCCATGGGCTGCAGAGGGACAACCTGCTTCACCATGGTCATCACCACAGGCTGCAGGAGAATCTTGGCCAGGAGCTGCATTACTCCTCCCCTTCCTTCTTCACTGACCTTGGCATCTGCAGCCATTCCTCTCACAATAAGTTCTTCACAACAGGCAGGCAGATTACTCTCAGGATCTCTTCTCATCTCCTCTCCACTTCTTGCAGCCAGGCCAGGCCAAGTCAGGCCCAGTTGGCCGCCCAGCGCCCCAGAGGATGAGGCCTGCAAGGCCCACAAGGCTTGTGCCTCCCCCTCTCTGCCCCTGCTCAGCTTCTTCACATAATCTCTTCTTATTATTTCTGTTTTCCCCTTCTTAAATACGTTACCACAGAGACGTTATCAGGGAACATTCTGCTCCCAATTGGCTTGGCCCTGGCCAGAAGTGGGTCCGCCCTAGGCCCAGCCGAGTCCACTGAACAAAGGGGAGCAACTTCTAGCAGCTTCTTACAGAAGCTACCACCATAGCCCCCCATTTCACTAAATGAAACCAGAACATTCAGAAACACTAAGCAAGTAAAATCAATTGAAGGCAAATGTTAACTTACAAACCTTGAAATTGCTTGTATTTTTTTTTGTTACAGCTATGGAAACTTTTCTGAAAAAGGATATATTTTATACAAAGCATTTTACAAGCTTATGAGCTTGATATTTTTTATGGAACACAAGTTTTGCTAGTAAGGGTCAAGCAAAGAAAACAGTTTTGTTTGTCTCAATTTATGCTTTAAAAAAGCATGGAGATTCATTGGTGTATCTGTAGGGGACATGCCTTAGTTTATGCTGGAATTAATGTTTGGCATTTTATTCAAGGCTGGATGCTAGAAGTCCTGATGCTAGCAACCCTAGACTAGCTAGAAACTCAAGAGATGAAACATTTAAGCAGTTTGAGAATATTATGCCATTAAAAGCAAAGGAAAAGAAAGACTACTTATAGCCCTTGTGGTGTGCTGAGAAGAAAGACAAACATTTAAAAAGCTCACAAATAATCTGTGCTTGAGCTAGGAACTGATTCAGATCACTGCCTTTTGCTTTCTGAATACTGTTATCATAGAAGATAATGAATTCCTGAATCTGATTTAATGACATTTGGGAGTCAACTTTTCATGTCCTCTAATTAGTTCCTTCACTGACAGTTGGGTTTTTTCCAGATCCTCTGTCTTTGTGCAGTTTAAGTTGTTGTCTTGCAGACTTCCTCAGTTATCTCTAAATCTTGCTGTCTGACTTACTAACTTGGGTTTAATTAAAAGCTCACTAAAGTTAATGGAGAGTTCCGTCGCATTCAGTGGGTTTTGGAGCATGACTTCAGCTGGAAGTATATCCAGCTGTGGTCATTGCCTAACACATTCCTAACTAAAATGCATTCCCATTGTATAATTGCTGGCAGTGCTAAATGAATTAATTTATTCCCTTGTTTTTTGAGAGAGCTTTGTTTCCATTTCAGTTCTCCCAGTTCTTGGAGGTGCAATGATTCCTAACTGTGTTCTTGAACTCAGTGCCAAAGCCTCAGGGTTGTCCTATTCTTGTTTTTCCAAAATCTTGATTATAAAGTACTGAGTCTTTGATTCAAATTGTCAGCATCCACTTGACATAAGTATATTTTTTTCTTTGTTTTGTTTTCTTTTGGGCCTCACAGATTCATCCCCAGCAACTTGTGATAAGAAAGAATGTGTGGGAAAAATACTAGCTTTGCCATAAAATCAAAAAACCTCTCAGACCCTCAGAAAGAGTTTGTTTATGGTATCAAGTTTCATTCTTGGCACCTCAGTTTGCCAGCCTGCACAGAAGTACAGGGTTTTAATCTGCTGGAGCAGCTTTGGAAAGTTCTAGTGCTGATTTATAACAAGGAGGGTAAAAGAATATACAGCTTTGGAAGGAGTAACAGAGGAGTCTCAGAGAGAGTAATTCATTTGATTGTTTCTACTTGACATGAAGCCAAAGATGCTCCTGATCTGAAACTATAGAGTAAGAGCAATAAATCAAGATGTTGATGTATTTTCATATAAAACAATAGTAACAAATGAAAGATCACCTTCTCCTGGGCCATGGACAAGTCTACATAATGGAGAGAAAATATATGAGTGTTCCATTACTGGTGACAAAAAGTTCAGCTACTTGGGCTGCACAGTCTCTTAAAAAGACACATTGGATTTCCTACAACTGTTTTCCACATTCTGTGACCAGAAGGGCATCCACCAGATGAACAAAATGGGGTCGCTTTCATTATGTGATGGGCAAAATTGTATTTTGCACGTATGTGGGAGGTCCATAAGTATTCATGTCTCAAGATATGTTGTCTTATGACCAAAACTCAGGTAATATTAACGTGTTAATGTTAGTATTTGCTTGTTAACATTAATGCTAGTATGAGGAAGGGAATACAGAGCACTTACAAAAGAAGGTTGCAAAAAGTAGTCAGGTTGAAGTGGTGTAAAGTACTGGGTGTAAACCAAAGAGTATCGGATAGGCTCACCATGCAGGGGCAAGAGTCGTCTATTCCAAATAATGTTGTTATGACAATGTCACCTTGGTGGGTATAGAAAACATTGGTCTTAAACTTTAAAATTGATATTTTTAGCAGATTCCTTGTATTTTTAAACCTATGCAAGGATTATTTCTAAAAAAAAAGCAAGTTTATGGTTTTTTTTCCCTGAAAGCCTTGTGTAATATGTCATTTATTGTTCGTGTACTATTGTTCGAGTGAATTCATACTTGAAGTAGTAAAGTGTCATTTTTATTACTGATTTGTGGTAGATATACTATTTCATCTTTGAAATTTTTGCTCCTTTTTAAATGACTATAAACTGTTATCTATTTAGGTCAGTTTTCAGATTACTTGGTGGCACACATGTACCCTTTATTAATACAATGCCCACAATGACTGCTTGTTTTCTTTGACTTTACTGTAGAGACACCTGTAGCTGTAACTCCTTCTACTGACAATCTAAAACATTTGGAATGACATCTATTATTGTAAACCTGTAAACATTTTATTTTAGAATTTAAAATATTCTTTTTAAACCAATTGCCTCTAGCCTGCATATATGTACCTAATCCAATTGCATAGTTTTTAGTTTTCTAAATAAAAGTAGTATTTAGCACTCCAAACTACATCCACTGGATATTCATGAAGAACTTTACTAAGGCACATAGCAAAGAAGTTTCCTTTTTTTTTTGCACGTGGATCCATCTTCTTTGATATCCTACTTCCCTCAGGCCTTTAATGCTAGAACTCTCCTACATTTTTGTGAATGTTATATACTGTACCACAGGGTCTGCTTCATGTCCAAACAAATATTTTTCTCGGCTTGTTCTATTATTTACTGAGTCATTTTCCAATTTTAAATATGTGGTCAGAGTTATATTGAGCAATGAGAAACCATTATGTCAAATCCTGGAGTTGTTGAAATTAGCTACAATCAACTTCAGGGCTAAAATTCAGGCCAATATTTTAGAGTGTTTTCCTTCTAAGATACTGAACACCTCCTCTTTTCTTACTATTTGTTTGTTTGTTCTAAAGGCGTAGTGAAAGGACAGAGAGGTAGGAAGCTGTTTTGATACATCCCTTTCCTGTCTCAGTATCACTTGCATTTCATGAATTGCTGATTGTGGAACCTTGTTCACTTTAGGACCCTGGGAAAAGAAGTACATCATATGAACCTCACTAAGACTAGGGAACAAAGGCTAGAGAACAGAAAAACAAATGTCTCAGAGAGAAGGAGAAAGGAAGGAAATCATGTGTCTGCAGAAGGGATTAGCATTTCCATTTTGCTCATCAAAGTTAAACAAAGTACAAAAGAAGGATTTAGAGTGTTCCAACTGTTCCATCCCTTGTGCAAATCATCATAAGCAGGAAGAAAAAAAAAAGAGTTAAACAAAAATGTGAGATAGCTACAACTGTTTTTACTAGTAAAGTCTTGTTTAGGTTTAATTATTTCTACATAAACAGTGAATGCCACGAAGAAAAAAAAAAAAGCTTTTTAATGAGTCACAGAGATAACTAAAAACCCATCATGGGTTTTTTGTGATTTCAAAATCAACTTAAGTGATTCTTCTTAGGTCAGTTTGCTTGATTTTTTGGTTCAAATCACATCCCCTTAGAAGCTGTTATTCTTTTCCTTTAAAGTTGTTTTATTGTCACCTCTTGTTTCCATGGTTGATATAGGCAGATTAAAGTCTCAGATCTTGTAGTATAAGATTTTTTCCTCATACAAGTATTAATTGTTGCTCTTCCATACTGCCTGATCAGCTTTTTTAAAAAAGTATATATATTCCAGAAAAAAAAAAATAACATGTCTATTTGAAATTTGTCATATGTATGCTGGATCTGGTTAATATTGATTATTAATAGTAAATTCTCAGAGTATTTTCATGCAATCTGGTCTACCAAACTGTGATGCTTTTCTAAATGAGCACCCAGAATACTGTTTTCTTGCATGTGCAAAGCCCATATCTATTTAGACTCTGATTCATCATTGCATTCAATATAACTGGAATTTCTTAGTTGTTAAGAAAAAAAGCATTAGCTTTAACAGAGACCATGCACATTTACAGTAAAATCAAACAACAAATCCCTAGTTACAACAACAAGAATGGATGGCCCACTTTTCTTTTATAAAGGTTGATTTAGAACCTGCAATGTCTGCTTCTGAAATTATTAAATTTTGTTGCAAACTATAAGCATGATCCAAAAGCTGTTATTTTTAAACACCTTTAGCTAGGCTTGCTGGCATGACCGTCATGTAAAATTCAGAGATTATTCTTAAGTATATTTCCAATTTTACCTCTCTAACATTTGTTTGTGTGATCAGCCCATAAGTTAAATCCATCACAGCATGTTCCTCACTCTTTCTGTATGTTATAGATTTTCAAGAGGATGAAAAGCTTGTCAGATTATTACTATCTATAATATACAAATAAACCATATGGTTAGCTTAGAAAGGCACTTGGAAAATCAGAGAACTCTGATTATTCAAACTCTGCTAAAACATCTCTGAAGTAACCTTTGTAACAAATTCTATTCCTTGCATTTATTCTTTTTATTTGATTAAAAAGCCCCAAGAGAATGTATTTTTCTTAGAATATTTAGTAATTTTGATTATATTTAGTAATTTTGGTTTGGACACAACTGGCGGGTAGCACTGGAATGTAATCTAAATTGATATTGGTGCTTAAGAAAACATTATTCCTTGTTCCATGTAAATGTGCAGAGGAAAGATGGAGATATGTATTTTCTGAAGATCTGTCTGGAGAAATAACAGGTTAGGTTTTTTCTGCCTTGTCACTAGTCCTTTCATTGTTTTTGAAATTAACTGGGTGACAAAAAATCTGCATTTTTTGCTTTATTGGTCTATCAGCTGCATGCACACACACAGATATATGCAGGTTATACTGCAGCTCGTTAATGAAGGCAGTCTGAGGAATTCCCACTGAGGCCAAAGACCGTAGCCAGAGCTTCAGACTCACATACTTGGGTTATATTCCACTCACATTAGACAGACTGCCATTCTTCTAAAACAAAATTTACAGTTGGCCATATAAGAGGTATAATTTGCATCAGTTTTGAGAAGGAGTTGGGAAAGAAATCTCTGTTCTTTCTTTAATCATAGTTGAACATAAGATAGCACTGCTGAGTATGCAAGCATGTGGTGTCACAGAATGGTTTTTATTAACATCCAGAGCTATTGTCTGCTGTTCCAGCCCAGGCTGTGGACCACTGGTGTTAGACTCTTTCAGGAAAATGCAGTTCCTGGCCCCAGAGATGGAAAACTTCAGAGTGTTTTCGCTTAGCTAAACAATTACAGTTCAGAGCTGGGTTATCATATTTATCGCTAAAAGATGTATGATGTTTTGCTTGGGATGGAAAAATAAACCAGAAACAAGGTTCAATAAGACAAGGATTTGGAATTCACTACAGCACAGGCTTTGTATTGTATATTGTATGTTGACATATCCATTTATTCAAAAGAAATGGTGAGGACTGTTATAGTACACTTATTTCATGGATAGAGACTGAAAAATTTTGTGTAGCATAATAAGGGTCCTAACGTGCTCAATATCCTTATTAAATTTGAAATTTGAGCCAGGAATTAAAGTTGTTTTTCTCATTAGCATAACTTCTACCCAGTTTCTTATGATGTTTGAATATGAAATTTTATGTGTGTTCTTAGGTTTACCTTTTGTACTGCTTGTATTGCAGTGTTTTATACCTTCTTATATGCTTCTAAAATGTTAAAAAAAATGCTTGTAAAGAGGATCTTATTGGGGATGTCCCTGCTCCTTGCAGGGGGGTTGGACTCGATGACCTTTGAAGGTCCAACCCTAACCATTCTATGATTCTATGATAGCACGACTGCTCACATTTGAATGCCTTCATGTAATCCTATAGTTGTAACATAAAATGATCTCTGATTTCACTGAATTTATTATAAAATGCATGAATATTAATCACTTCTAGCACCTTAAATTTTACAAGATCAGTAGACCTCACTAGCAAGTGATTTTCACCTGCAGTGATCCAAAGAAGTTATAATTACTCTGACCTGCAGAATATAATCTGGGAATTGTTAGTGAGGTGTATAAACCAGTCAGTATCATGCTTTGCTCAGGCACCAGTGTGTCAGATATGTAGTTGGCATTCATGTTATCATAATATCAGTTGCGTCCTTCCATGGCATTTATGCATTGTCTGCTTTTGATTGTTTCTTCTAGCAGTAGCCAGGTTAGTGGCTCTGAGGGCATTGATCTCAAGGGAAGCTCTACTGACATTAACCTACATTGCCCTGATCTGATATTTGGAAAATACGTTCATTCTCTTAACTTCTTTTGGAATCAAGGATTGAATATAAGAGTGTCTAACTCTGGAATAAGAAAACTGGAAAAATGTTTATTAAAAAGCTGGAATACACACAGTAAAACAGCTCCCTTTTTCTCTTCCAAATGTCTTTTCAGACATGTTTTCAAACAAAACGAAAAATAGATTTTGATCTTAAAAGTTATTTTGAATTTTTTTAAAAAAAAAAATTGTCACATTTCAAAAGTTAGGAATATAATATATATAGTATTGGAATATATTTCATACAATTTTATAAAATATTAAAATTGTAGTCCTGCTTCTAGGGTTTTAAAAATATACTGCAAGACAGATTATTTTTCTAATTAATTCGATTGAAGTACATATGTTGTGAAATAGAGCTGCAGATTGAAAGTGATTGTGGCAAAATAGATCTGTCACTGTATCTTGTGCTGAGCTGAACTTCAGCAGGATTGCTATTGCCAGTCCAGCTGGCTGTCTACGATTTGTTTTCTTCCCATTACTCATCTTCACCACCACGGCCCACAGCATGACTCCTGGCACCACGGAATAGGAAGAGGAGGAAGGGAGAAGGTACACCCACTTAAGTAGCCCTCCTTACTGCTCCTCCTAGCAAAAGACAGCATTCACAGGTTAGTTCATGTGGCAGAGGACAGACTACCCTGCTTGCAGGTAGCTTGCGGGTGGCTTGAGTGATACAGTGGCTACATCCACACAAGCACTAGGCCATCTGATGGGGAAGCGGCCAGGCTAAAATCAGAGATACATTTCCCGGTAGAAATTCTGAGAGATTTTGGATCATGTTAGATGACCCAACCCTGAATACAACACAGCATTTCAGGCTCTTGACAGATTTTGGATGCCTGGTTCCAGTTGACAGCAGCCAGCCAGCTTTGACTGGCACAGCTGAGAGATACAGGAGGAATGGTGGTGCTCCGCAGGGAGCATGGGAGGTGGACGCTGAGGTCGAGGAATGCAGGGCAGAAGTGACTGAGCCGGTCACACAGAGAAAGACAGACATAGCTGGCCTGTGCCATGACCAACCGCAGCCTGACTCCAGGACCTCTGGCACTGTAAATAAGAGACACACCACCCTTCAGCCAATATTTCTGTTTATTTGTTTTGAATTGCTGCTTTAAACTGTTTTGTTTCTGAGTAGACTTGGGAACATGTCCTTTGAGACACTAATGCACAAAGAATGTGGGAATCTAGATTTTTCTCATAAACGTTAAGGAAAAATATTAATTTTCTTTAGCTGTTAGAATTACCATGGTGATTTATCCATTATCTATAAAATAAGGTGGCTGTAAACAAGAATGAAATAGAATGTCAGCCAGACCTCCATCTCTAACAATTAAATATTTGGAAAACATGTTTTAAAAAATCTTATCTTGCAAAAAAAATATCAGCCCAAATAGCAGTTCAGCAAAAGTGCAGATTGCTACAAGCATGGCAATAAAGGAAACTATCATTGATTGAAGAACGATATACTCAGCACTGGTTTGGCCACACCTCGAATACTGTGTGCAGTTTTGGGCCCCTCAGTACAAGCAGGATGTTGAGTTGCTGTAGCGTGTCCAGAGAGGGACAACAAAGCTGGTGACGACTCTGGAGAAGAAGTCTTATAAGGAGTGGCTGAGGGAATTGGGATTCTTTAGTCTGGAGAAGAGGAGGTTGATGGAAGACCTCATTGCTCTCTACAGCTACCTGAAAGGAGGTTGTGGTGACGCAGGCATTGGTCTCTTCTCCCAAGTAACTAGCGATAGGACAAGAGGAAAGAGCCTCAAGTTGCAGTGGGCGAGGTTTAGGTTGGATATTAGGAAACACTTCTTTACTGAAAGAATGCTCAGGCACTGCAACAGGCTGCCCAAGGAACGGGTAGAGTCACCATTCCTGAAGGTGTTCAAAAAACGTGTATACATGGCACTTCAGGACATGGTTTAGGAGGCATGGTGGTGTTAGGTTGATGGTTGGACTTGATGATCTTGGAGATCTTTTCCAACCTTAAAGATTCTATGATTCTATTAATTTCTCTACCATTTTAACGGTCAGACACTAGTCATATTTAAAGGCAAATATCCAAGAAAAATACCTAAATTAATACTTTGTGATTGGCTTTGATTGAATTAAAGTATTAAAACTTTACTTTTCAGTTTCTATTTTAAACGTATGAGGCATTTCCCAAATGTATTGTTCTAATTTATGCACACACGCATACAAACACACACAGACAGATCCTGGTAGCTCTACAAAACCTCCGTACAGTGTCATGAAATGGCCTTAAAACTTCTGATTTGCAGGATTGTCTTTTAGGGGAAGTTTGTTTGTTTGTTTTGCTTCACTGCCTGCACAATGTGTCATTGATTCTCACTGCTTAAAATTAAACTGTAATCAGTGCTTTCTCAGCTCACCATCTGCAAGAAGTTACTATGTGGTGTCTGTTGTGTGAGCTCTGTCATCTCTGTGCTGCCCTTAACAGAAGCAGGATCAGAATTAGCTGATGAAAGACCTTTTATCTAGCACAGCCAATATAGCTAAAATACATGCAGAATTCTTTGTTGAGTAGAATTTATCTACTGCATATCATCCAGAAGAGACAAACCAAAACTAAAGCGCCAGATCTAAGCAAGTGTTGGGAAAACACACAAGGACTGGATGAGACACAGGAGGGAAAAGGAAGGTTTTAGGGTTCAGAGTAACTACAGATGTGTGTCTCAGTGCCATTTCAAAATTGCTAATGTCCTGACACAAAGAGTTGTGCTGATGAACATGTGGAGGAATCACTCATGGGGAGGTTTCAGCTTGTGCAAGTTTCCTGAAGTCAGGAAACCCAGCTTAATCCAGATTCATCCAGCTTTAGACTGAGGGAATTACTCCAGCTCTAGTGCACAGAAAAACTCTCCATCCAAGCACAAGGGAAACAGTGTTAAATTTTGTTGTGCAAATGGTGCTTTCTTTCTGTTTTTGTCCTTTGATGAGCAATGTGATGATTATAGTGTTGTTTGCCCAGATGCCCACAGTTATTTTGCTGATTCCTTTTGGTAGTCAGTTGGTTCACTGTAAGTAACCAGAGGCGGGGGAGGTTGGGGGGGTGAGGGCGATGGGAGGAACCTTCTGGCATCACAGCAAAAGGGTAAAAGGGCCAAAATCAGTCACATATAAATTCAGATGGGAACTTTGAAGTTTTCTAACAGTGAGAGCAATAGATTCTGGAGCAACTGGCCAATGATAGTGAAAAGCCCTTGATAGATGTAGTGTAAAATCATAGAATTGTATTAATTTAATTACATGATAGCAAGTAAATTAGATTTTTGCTCCAAATAAACAAGTCCTCTGTGAAGATCAGAAGCTCGAACTTAATCAGCTGGGGAAAGGCAGTAAGTGGAAATTTTCAGATATAGCCTGATGTAGTCAAAACAATAGGCAAAGGAGATGACTTGAAACTGTGTGTTTTTAATGTAGGAAGTGTGTCTGAATGATCAGGTCTGAAGAGAGAGGGAAAAAAAAAAAATCTACCAAAGATCAGAAGGAAGAGATTCTAATAACTAATAACTGAGCTTTGTAAAAATACTGACAAAAGCCATGCACAGGAATAATAGTTCAGGCATAGGAAAGAGTATAGCATGTAGCGACAAAATTCAGACCACAGAAGGAAGGAGAGGTCCAAAAGATGAGTGGGGGAGAAATTCATAGCAGTAAGGAAGACATATAGATACCATTGTGGAGAATTACAGAAGAAAAAAGAGTAAGCCCAATGTTTTCTCATTCCAAATTCTAGTTTCTTTAATATAGCCTTCTGCAGGAGATTGGGGAATCCTCACCACAGAGGTTAAATATCAAGTAGTGTGAATAAATTGACTTATCTAATGAAAATGAGCAATGGGAGGTCACCAGGGCATGGAAGAGATTGAAGGAAGGACTAAGACCTACTGAAGAATGACATGTAAGAGGACACTCAGGAAGGATTTTGCTGAACCACCAGTTGTTCACACAATCATTTTCTAGAAGAAAACTAGAAAATTCAGTTTATCTCTGTTATGTAGACATGTCAGTGCACATCTCATTTGTAATCTTGTATTCATAGGTTAAGTCTTCTCCTTAGTAAAGTCTCAGGGACACAGCCTCAGCTGGTGAAAATAATCAAATTTTCACACCAGAGAGCAGATTAAATGAAAGTTGAAACTTGAACATTTTATAGTGGTTTAATAATACCTAATACACAAGCATGATATGCCAAAATTAAATATAGATTAGGGAACAATGCAGCCTGACTTCTAAAACTCCACTACTGAACTAAAGCCATGTCTGAGGTAGAACATTTGGAGCCCATGGTGAGCTTGGTCTGCTGGAGAAAGCCCTTGATTTCGTTTACACCTCTGAAACACCATTAACAAAGGCAGATTTTGGCCCACATGCTCCATTAAACACAACTCGAGGGCAGTAAAAAAAGCCAGACATTTCTATCATTAAACATAATCCTGCTGAGGGGACTAGTCTGTTTTGGTTGCTACTGTATAGTGCCAATGATTGTCACTGTATAAGCTGCTAGAGAGGAAAGTTTGTTCCTGCAGGATTTTCTGCGATAAAGTTTAAAATGGTTTCATCTAAATAACTCTGGGTACTATGTCTGCAACTTTAGATCATTGAATAAAGATAATAAAAGGGAGCAGAGGAGAACTCCATAATATATTGTCTGAGAAGAAGAATAACCAAAGGCAACAAAAACTTTCCCTTTGGCAGTTATTTTTTTCCCTTTTACTCCATGAAACATGAGAAATTTTATTACATAAAACTGTGCTTTCTTGTGAATTTTTCCTTTAGGCTTGCCAATGAGACATGATGATTTAATTCTTTCCAGATATTCAGTTGATTTAATACAATTTCTTTCATGTGGAACAGAATGGGATAAATGGGCACAGGTCCTAGAATATCTATTCTTTTTCACAAATCCTTAAGGGTACATTTCATGGAATCACAACATATTTTTGGCATTCAATTCTTGCACTAATTACATGGTGTTTGATTATAAGGCTGTTTATTGAAGATCATATGGTGTTTGTCCTGTGTGCTTAGCCTTGGATTTTTTTTTTTATTTTAATGGACAGAGACGTATGCTTGAATTGAAAATGCCATTTAAAACAGACATATTTGAATAACGCCCCCCTTTGCCCAGGTTTTCTAGACACAGCTGTTACTATTGCAAACTCAGAAGCTTTCATGTGCCTCATCTCATTTCACTTCTCTTGGATTATTTCCGGAATAGCTTGAAGCATTGATTATGGTTAAAACTTCATTTTTCTCTAACTAAAACCAGGTTCCTAAATGTCTTCATTTCATAATATCTTTTATTCATTCTTGTGCCTCTTCCTCTAGCCTGTGTCTTATGTGTATGCAGTATGTTTCTTTTGTGTGCTACACATATATTTAGTTGGAAAACAACATACTGAAATAAGCATACATATCATTCAATTATATGATATTGATACAAGGAATGACACTACCACTGTGGGATTCTGGCAAGAAGATGTGTAGATGTGCAGAGGGAATGCATGATCCTGAACAACACTTTTTTTTCCTTAACTAGAATATGTATTGAAATAAAAATGCCGTTGTGATAAGGTTGAGCCAAAAAGCAATACTGTAGGTAGAGGGGTCTGATAAGAGAGCTATTGAGTCCTTTCTTCTCAACTTTCCCTCCTGTTCATCACTGACATTCAGCCCTCAACATTAATCTCTTTTTGCAGTGTTCTCGATATTGTTAAAGTAGAAAAGGACTTAGGGAAATTCACACCATTTTCCTTTTACTCATTTCTTTTTCCTTCATTTTTTAATAGGAGCCCATAAGGTCACCTTCACTGTCTGGGAATGACTCCTCCACTGACTGCATAGTTCAGGGTGAGGGAATAGCTGAGTTTTGTTGCTGTTGCTGTCTTGGCCATTTCCAAACAATGCTGCTGTTTTCACTGTTGATTTGTTAACCAGAATCCATTTGGGGCCAAAGTAAATCAATTTATGCATATAAACAATATCCATATAAACAATAAACAATTCCCTCTTAGATTCCTGGAACGCCAAAGGATGTAAGATCAGATGTTTATCTGCCATTAAGAAAAAAAAAAAAAAAA